>QLOM01003444.1:0-22360 GCA_003313785.1 Termitomyces sp. MG148 | reverse complement strand
CAGCCAGAGGCTTATCATCTCCCCCCAACTGGAGAATTGACTGTCCTCAGTCAACCCCTAATATCATGTGTTGTTACAAGGTCCATGTGCATAACCACCTACTCAAAAAGTCTGGCAACCATGATCGGAACTCCATTGAAATCCCCTGTGAGCAGCCAATTTTGATTTCCACCCCATCCCAACTTTAAATATTCTACATGTCTTCTGTGATTGCTGCCGCCGATGCTAGCGTCCATGCACTAACATTTATCATCAAGGCTTCTGCTTTCTTGGTGCGCTGATGACGCCCAAAAGTTGCCAAGTACTGTCAGGGGTCTACTGTACCTAGCGACTGTGAAGTAATGCGTTGGGCAGTCACTAAGTTGATGAGAGTCCTAGGCAGGGTTCCAGAAACCCTATCTTATAAGTGAAGTGTGTGGTGAATAAAACGATGCTTAGCGAGTTTAAGCCAAGGTGCCTGCCGTAGGTGCGAGGTGCTAATGTCTAAAGTCAGCAAGGACCTTAGCGTCATATGCGTAATCAAAATGTACCCTTGGGGCACCGTACAGTCGGCAAGACTGGCATAGAGGCAGCAAGCGTAAAGTCAGTAGAGCTAGATAACCACTTGGCAACTCAGAGGAACTTAGAGTGCGCACGCTTGTGATCTGAACTGTGGGGCCTGGATTCGTTACTGGCTAAGGAAAAATATGTACAGTATTTATAGGCGCTAAGTCACCACGTTAATTAAATGAAAGTTGCTAAGTAACAAAATGGAAGCAAGAACTATCCTGTGATATTTGCTAACCCGCGGTGTCTGTCAAGTCAGCAAATGCTTAATCCATACTTTACAATTCAAAGTAGCCAAATTCATGGTGACTGTTGCTAAGCATTAAGACCATCAAGAAGTCCGTCGCAGGTAAGTTGCTAAGCGTCGGCTGGGCATCTAAGCATTGCTAAGTGATCTGTCATTGGATCTTGGAGAAGCGCCGGAATTTGACGTCGCTTAGCGTTTTCTAGTCGCTGATGAGGTCGGCTATCTCTGATCAGGAAGTTTTTGGCAGCCGGTTCCTAGATCTGTCGCTTCGCCAGTAAAGTCGCTGTGATTGCTAAGTCAACCTGTCCTCCCATGATTAGAGGCTTGTGATCCCATTCTAAACTTTGCTAAATATAGCGCTGGTGCGCTTAGTTCAGCCCGAGGCTTATCATCTCCCCCCAACTGAAAAATTGACTGTCCTCAGTCAACACCCGTCATCACGTGTAGGGTCAGTGCGTCGTGTGGTCCATGCATGCCTCATTGTCCACAAAAAGTCTGGCGCTCATATTTGGACTTCACTGAAATCCCTTGTGAGCAAGCAATTTTCCATTCCTCCCGTTTCTTCAGATCATGTCCTCATCTTTTGCCGCTACCAATGCTTGTACTGCCGCTATTGCCTTCATCGCCAAGGCCAATCTCTTCCTGGCGCATTACGCTAGCGAGGGGTCGGCTGCGGAGGAAAAAGTTGTGGTCAGCAAGATGAAGCTGTACGAGCGGTGGTTGTGTCACGAGTCGGCAGGAGTCTCCTGGGCTGGGGCAGAGTCGCTATGAGCTTGGTGTGTTGAGCGGTTTGCAAAGCGCTGTGGCGCCGACTGGCTGGCACTGTTTGCCTACCTCTTTGTAAGTTTTACCTTCTCCTGGCACCTGTTGTACTTATTCCCTTTCAGGAGCCACCTCCCCCTGTGCCATTCCCCTCCTTTGAGCAACAGCTCGAAGACTTACTGGATGAGGGTCAGTACACGGTAAGTGGTACTGGCCAAAGAAGGTGAGTCGCTAATTTCCTGTCGCTAGCAGATGTGGGCTGATTTGTCCCTTGACAAAAAAATCAGCCTCTATGCTGAGCTTCTGGTGACCTCTGGACCTGGCGCGCCGCGATGACATGTTGGCCAAAGCGAGTTGGCAACTGGCTGCCAAGCAGGATCAGAGGTACATGAAAGAGATGTTGGCTGAGTGGGAGGCTGTATTGGCGGAGAGGGTGGCAGCAAGGGGTCGGAAAGAGGAAGTCAGCGGGGAGGGGTCTAGGGATGCAGCTGCAGTTCTTCTGAGTACTCCCCAGGAAGGTCCTGCCGTTGGTGCTAAGGGCCCAGCGCCAACGGCTTCAAGAAGGGGCTCAACGTCCAAGGCACCCAAGTCTCCTGTTAAACGCAAGGTGAGTCGCCCCAAGACAGTCGCTTACAGGGTCACTAATTTTCCTTTCAGTCTCACAAGGCTGAGCACGTGGTGCCAAGGTATGAGGTAAGCCAGAAAAGCTTCAGAGTTGCCTACTTAGCGACTGATGATTTGCCGCAGGCGCCAACACAGGCAACTTTTACCGATGCGGAGTTGAAGGAGTTGTTGGTTGACTGTCGGGAAGAGGTGGTGTTGGACACTGGGATGGGGGAGGGAGTAGTCATGCCTGGCGCTAAAGGCAAGAAAACCGTCTCTGCCAACAAGTGCCAGGCCTACAAATCATCAAAGGGCGTGGTAAGTACGTTTTCTTTCTTGGCGACTCATTTTGACTTTTGAGCTAGTGCGACAAATGCTGGGCTGACAACGACCCCGAGGCGTGCTGGTTTCTGACCGGCGTGCTCCCCTGCCTACAATGGCCTCGAGACTTGCAAACGCGGCAAAGAGGATCCGATTGTGAAAAGGACCTTTGAGCAGTCGGTAAGGGTGAGGAGGGCACGGGAGTTCATGGAGAGTTAGTGCAAGGTTCAGCAATTGGGCAGCAAGCCCTCCATTGGCAAGGCCAGTCTTGCCTTGCCGACAGAGCAGGGGGGTCAAGCTGCGAAAAGAGACAAGGGGAAGAGGAAGAAGACGGCAGAGGCAGCAGGGAGTGGGGCTGGCACCAAGCAAGGTGCTTCCCCTAGCGAGGCAGAGGGCTCCAAACACCCACAACTTGTTTCTGGCAACCGGGAGCTGACTGGCTCCACGTTGGACAAACTAGTCGCTAAGCGTTTAGCGGAGAAAATGACGCCAACTGACCACACGTTCCAGAGTCAGTAAGTTTCCAGCTTTGTCTTCTTATCTTTTCTAATCATTGGCAGCTACACTCCCCCTGCCCCACCTGAGGAGGTCGCTCAGGAGGAGGGGTCGGTCACCAAGGAGGAGAGTGAGGAGGAAGAAGAGACTTCCCCTGGTCGGCAGTGGGTTCCTGTCGTTGACTGGCGACTCCAGTTGGCACAGGCATGAGAGATGTTGTCTGGCAACGACGACCACAAGCAGGAAGAACGTTTGCCACCGATCGCTAGGGTCGATGCTTGCTGGACTCCACTGCCAGCGCCTCAAGTTACTGGCGCCGACTTCGAGTGGCTAGAAGAGGAACTCTATTACCCGGTCACTGGCTTACGATTGTTGGAGGAGCTTCAGCGCTTCTTGGAGCACGCGGCTGGAATGGAGGTGGTAATGGCAAGGGAGAGACGGGCGGTGGACACGGAGATGGCCGGGTTGAGGATGAGGCGGTTGACGCTGAGTCGCAGCGTCGACATCTTGAAGCGGTATCAGCAAGACTGCGAGGAGGCGCTAGCATGGCAAGAGCATAACAACATCCAGGACGAGGACCTCTTGCCACTCTGCCCCTTCACCTTCCCTGACAACCACGACCAGGCCTAAGCGCCTTTAAATATCTTTTTGGACTAGTTAGTTGTACTTTGAACGAGCATAGAGGAGACAAAAAATGTATCATAATAAACCCCTTTCTTGACTGCATCTTTGTGGGATAGGAAAACTTTAACAGTAAAGTCTGTTTGTATTGTAAGAACTTGTATTGTAACATAGACTGAGTCAAATGAAAAGGACTTAGCAAAGAGTCCTTATCAACCAGTTGGGACTGATAAGGGAACACTCAGTAAATCATCATGGCAAAAAACCCTTGTAAGAGTTGCGCAGGGCGCCAGGCAACAATCCAAGTTGCTAGCGCTGCATCTTGAGAACGGTAGTAAGAGTCTGTAATAAAATCTAGAGATAAGAAATAATGTAAGAGAGTTGGTAAGTAAGGCTTAGTCTGTTTTTGGTGGTTATTATTATTCTTCTTCTTCCAAAGTCAGCAAGTCATTGTCGTCTAGCAAGTCTGTTTCCTCCAGTTCTCTGAGTTTAGCGGTGTCGATGTCTAGCGCCTCGAATGGTATGGATATGTGATTACGTGCGAGGTAGGGAAGGAGGCGGAAGGCAGCAACCGGTCTGTGCAGTACCGACCCATCTAATTCACAAAGGATGTAAGCGCCTCCACGGTTACGGGAGATAACTACCAAAGGCCCCAAATAGCGAGGGCGCATCTTCTTGTTATGGGTCGTTTCAATCTCGGAGTTCCTCATTAGCACTAACAACCCACGAGAGAAGTTGTAATCCTTGACGGTTGCACTGTGATCAGTTTCAAACCTTAGCGCTGCCAATTGCCTGGCGCTAAAGACAGTCTCATGTAAGCATGCTAAGTCTTCACTTCGTTGCTGGAGGTCAATAGCTTTTCTGGTGATAAGGTCGGTAGTGGATAAAAGAGTGTTTGGCGCTGGCTGGAGATAAGTTGCTTCCACGATGTCGGCAGGAAGTAAGGGGTGGGTGCCAGTTGCTGCATAATAAGGTGAGCACCCCATATGCTTGCGTATAGTTACCCTTTCCAACCAAAATACTGAATAAGTTGCCTTGTTCCATCGGGACTCATTGCCGTCTACCGCCTTGAAGAGGGCTTGGCACACATCAAAATGAGGACGCTCCACAAGGCCATTAGCGCGTTTGTTGTAACCTGAGATGCATATGTGGTGTATGTTGTACTTCTTAGCAAGGTAGGTTAGCGCCTTGACGATGGGGGTACCATTGTCGGTAACTATTTCCCTTAGCGCACTCCAGCGGCAGATGACGTCCTCAAACAACCACTTAGCTATTGCATCCGTGTTTTCTTGCTGGAGCATCCTAAATTCAGGCCAGTGGACTAGCAAGCAGCGTCCTTGAATGATATACTTGTAGCAACCGGACTTGGGCATGTGCATTGTGTCAATGTAAATCTTGCTGAAGAGAGGCGCTGGCCTAGCGACAGTCAGTGGGATCAGGAGTTGGCGTGTCTGTTGAATCTGGCAAAGGTGGCAGGTCTTCACATACCAAGCGACATCAGCACGCACGTGAGGCCACCAAAAGCGCTCCAAGAGAATAGCCCGAGTTGCATAAAGTCCTCTGTGGCCTAAGTTGTCATGCATAGCGTGTAAGATCCTAAGTCGGTTGCTAAGCTTAACCACTAGCTTATGCGCGCCATCCTTGTTGTGTTGCCAAAGACAATTGTCGCTAATGAAGAAGTTGGTGGCATAACAAATGAAGGTAGCATACTCATCGTCGCTAAGGTGGATAGGGCGCTTAAGAGTGTCCAACCAGTCTTTGATGGTGTCCAAGCGCTTGTCATCTGCCTGAGCCTTAGCACTCCTGGGCACTGAGTCATAAGCGAGGTCGGTACTGTTTTCTCTGAGTGGTCTGGGTTCTTCAATTCACTTCACCGTTGGCGACTGGTCGGTTATGTTGGCAGTAAAGAACGTAATCAGGGCGGTAAAGGGTATAGGTCGGTAAGGAATGATTGGATGTAGAAGGGCGCTAGCGGGTTGGTCTCTACGTAGCAGGCGGATAAGGAGTTGTATCATGTGCATGAACCCATGTAGGCGGTCAATCCAGTCCCCAAAGGTGTCGTCGTCACTTTGTTCAGGAAGAGGGTCGGTAGGCTGCAAAGGTTGTTGGGAGAGTCCATCAGGTCCATGATAAGTGCTCTTGACGTGTACAAGTTCGAAGTGAAACATCAGAATGGCAACTATCCAGTGATTCATGCTAGCGGAGGGCTGGATATCTGGGTTCTGTAGCATCCCCTTGATGCATCTAGCGTCAACTTCCACAATGAGGTTCCTTATGCCAATGAGGTACATCCTTAGTGACTGAAAGGCTTTAAACAGTCCATAGAGCTCGAGTTTTGCCTGACTATAGCGTAATTCTCAGTTGTTTAGCGTGATTGACCCAAAGCGGTTGTAGTGCCGCTGCTTCCGATTGTTGCTAAGACATTGGCAAAGGAAGTAGCCGACTGCAATACAAGAGGTGTCAACCACTAAGATGACCGGGTCGAGGAACTGATAATCAATGGGTACTAGTGGCTGGGCTTCATGTAGCACCTTCACTAGATCTCGCTGGGCGGCGACCTGATCGGGTCCAAATTCGAAGGGGGCGTTGGTGTGTGTGAGTCAGGTAAGATGATGGGCACAATGAGCAAAATTCTTGATGAATATCTGGAGTACTCCTACAGTCCCCAAGAAGGCCCTTACTTCTGATAGATCGTGGCATATATCCCAGCGATCTAACAAGGCTAGCCACGACTCGTCAGGAACTTGACCACTAGGGGTACAGATGTGTCCAAGGATCTTGAAACGAGGGGCACAGAGTACTAGCTTATGACCAGAGAACGTACCGCCACAATACTTCATGCGCTGGAGAATGCGGTTAAGTAACTGAAAGAAGTCCCATAGCGCCAGTTGGATACCAGGGTTGTCAGGATGAGTCGCTGGGAGGCCATCAATGAGTCGCCAGTCTTTGGGACCCTTAGCGCCTACGTTGTCAATAAAACTTTGTACAAATTTGGGTATTTCTGGCTGTAGGATGAAGTTGATGTCGTCATGGAATATAGGGACAGAGTTAGTCCATCCCATCGGTAAGGTGACTAGGCGCAAGGCGCCAAAGGGTGTCTGGAACGTGGTAAGGTTGCAAGAGGAGGGGTGTATCAAACGCTCATCATAGCCGACATAGAGGTCCAGGGTGGCGCCACAGATCCGACCAGCAAAAGATTCAGCAACATGGTTGGAAAAGGGAGGGACACCAGAGTGTTGTATGGTGACCCTATTTAGCGGTTCTAGACTGTGAACAATACGGAGGTTACCATTCTTCTTGAGGACACAAAACCAGCGTGAGTGGTAAGCGCTATTTGAAGGCTCATAGATGCCAGCCTTGATCTTGCTGCGTATGATTTGGCAAACCTTGGCTTCAAGTCCAGGCAGTATGGGTCGGTTATGTTCAGTCCAGGGTACATGTGGGATAGACAACAGGCGGGAAGAAGTTGGTACAGAAGCTACCCCTTTCAGAGTCTTCCTAGGTGAATGCTTGGTTCTGTTTGGATATAAGGTTGGTAAGCACATCCAATTCTGATGAAGTGAGAAAACCAGTGTCATGGTCGCTAAGGAATTGCTTGCAACGATTCTCTGTGAAGCAACCAGTCGGTTGGAAGGGCGGCGGATTGGGAGTTAAAGTTGGGAGGTCAGCAAGAGGGTCGCCAATGATCTTTCGTTCAATTCTGAAATCCTCGGAGACTAAGCTGGCGACTGGCTTGATTTTAAGTGCTATGGGCTTATATTTCTTTTTCACCTGTACACCTTTGTGTTTATTAGCGTTAGCAACAGCAAAGGTGGAGGTAGTCTATAACGTAGGGGAAGCTTGCCTAGCAGGGTCGCTAGGGCAAGAGAGTCCAAGAATAGCGGGATGGAAAGAGTTAGGGAGTGTTTCAAAATAGGTATCAGGGGAAGAGAAATGGTCAAACTGGTCAGAAGCAGTAAGGTACAGGTAGGCTAGAGCAGAGTCGGTAAAGGGTTGTATGTTTTTGGGTTTTGTACTAGAATTAAGCACATCAGCACTAGTGTCAAGCAAGGGAGAAAGTACTTTGGAATCAAGATAAGCAGTCGAAACAATATTTACACAACCACTCTGATGGTTATAGTCTAGCGTGAGCGCTACATCTCCGTGATCGTCGCTAATCACCTCCTCAATGGTGGATGAAAACACATGTGATGGCCCAGGTGCTGATCCATGAAGATGGGTGCCTTGGCGAGCTTCTCCTTCTGGCGACCTCAGAGGAATGTTGGTACCGTGCGGCGTACGCCAGAGTTTGGGTCACTAATCGTAAGGGTTGTTTCATCCTCTGACAGCGTTTTTACTATTGAGCGTGCTAGGACGTCAAAGGGTCGGCCAAGCAGTATGTCGTAAGCAGGGGAACGTAAGATGTGGATTTGCAAATAAAACGTAAGGTCGCCAATAGTGCACGGCACATTCTTGGCGAGTCCAAGCAACCTGTCTACTGTGCTGTTAGCGCTTTGCATGTTTAAAACTATACCAGGATCATATATCAGGCCCAAGTTGTTGGCGACTTCAGCTGACATAGATATGATCTGTGACCTGCTATCCACTATAGCCTCAATTTCCTGGCGGCTGTCGACTGTGAGCATAATAGAACATATGGCATGTGAGTTCTGGGCAATGGTAAGAATGGCAGGGTCCTCTCCTGGTGCTAACAACTTGATGTAGAATTCCACTGGATCTACTGAGGTAGCGTTGGCGAGTTGCTGAGTGAGGTCAATGTCGGTAAGCAATGGGTCAGTAGCAAGAGAGAATCCAGGTAATGCGTCATCAATGTCTGATATGTCCTGTACTGTGGCCTGTAGGGTGCGTTTAGGGGTTACAGCTGTCTTGACCTGGTTTCTGATGTCAGGTGCTATGCTGCAAAGCTCTTCTACAGAGAGAGTGACCGGTGTTTTCATAATCCGACTGAATATGTGGTTGGATTTCTCTATGTCATAGATGGGTGCTGTCGGTCGGTAACCTCCTTCAGGTTGCTTGTTGGGGGCGGCAAAGTTACGTTGGGCGGGAGCGGCATAGCGAGCAGGTAGACCAGAAAACGGGTGAAGAGGCGGGAGCAGTGCAGTGTTAACGTCTGTAGTGGGCTCAGCGACGGGCGCGCTATCGATGGGAGGTGGGGCGGTAATGGTGGGTATGACAGTAGCAGGGGCAGTCGGAGGAACGGGGTCGGTAGAGGCGGCTGCTAAGGGTCAGTAACCTTTAAGTGGCTGTTTTGGCTGTTTGATCTCTACTCCATCAAAGACCTGATTCTTGAGTAGTGCTAGCTCTTTTTCCAAGGTTTCAATACGTGCATCCTTAGTAAGGCTTCCAACGTCGCTAACTGTATCCAAATGCATGACCTTGAGTACCATTTGCTGCTGCATAGCCTGTTCCGCGTCCGGGTTAGCGTTGCCCGTTAGAGTGCCAGTCGCTAAGTTGCCAGGGTTTCTACGGTGCCATTCATCCACGTGCTCTTGATAAGACTTGAGCTTGGAGTAGTTAGGAAGGATAGCGCCAGAGGGTAATACAACCTTGCCATTGGCAGCTCTGCAAATGCGTCCTTGGCATATGTAGTTTTCTAATGTGGGACAGCGACCCCTTGTCATAGTGTGGCCAACTTCACCACAGAAATGACAAAGGTTGCTGGTAGGAGCGGTATTACGAGAAGCGGTAAGGCTAGTAGGTGATCATGGTTTCAATCCATGTCATGGCGCTAGCAACGGCGGCAGCAATAGCAGTGTCCAAGTCTTCTTTCTTAACATAGCAATTGGTGGCAGGCGGAGTCGGTAAAGGAGCAATGGAAGTGGCAGCAACAAGCAGTACACCAGGAGTGGCGGCAGGACGAGGAGCGCTAATTCCCATGTCAGTGCCTTTGAGTATCCACTTACCAGCCTCAAAAACATCATCAACGTTGTAAGGTTCCTCGGGGTGATGGTTAGTGTAAGGGCAACCTCTGGAGGCTATGGCTCAGTCACACAGCTGGCAGAGGGAAATCCAAAGTATATTAAAATATATATAGGTAATACAACAATAACTACTCACCTGGCAGAGAGAAATCCAAAGAGAACAAGTCTAGGGATTCCCTATGCCAGGAGTGACGCTTCCAAGGCTCCAGAAGCATGGGAAGTAACTGTATAGTATGACAAAAGCCACAATAAAATTTATAATCTAAAAAAGGAAAATCTCCGAAAATAATCAAAAACTCAGAAATTGCCATTGCCAGAGGTCATGCACATGTCTCATGTGACTTGCTTAGTAATTTGGAGGCTAGCCTCGAGATGACTAAGCCTCTGGATGCTTACTAAGCCTCTGGAAGCGGTGGCTACACTTGTTTGAATGATAACTAAAGAACCAGAGCACTTCAAGGGCTGAGAATAGTACCATAGATAGTGTTGAAGGAATAAAAGCAGTAAAGTAAAAGAGTGACAGCAGAAATAGGGAAATAAGTAGAGGAGGAATGAAAGAATAAGCAGTGGAAGAAGGGAGAAATGAGGAGTCCCCTGACATCACCCCCCCTCTAGAGTGCGGTGTCTCGACACGCTGGGTAGAAGTAATTTTGGACAGCCTGGTCAACCTTGGAAAGAGAGTAGATGCCTCTGATTGCCCGGGGAGCATTAGGGTGCTGTTGGTAGAATTCCCAGACTAAGGCAGGAGCATGGACATTTTCTCGTGGCTCCCAAGAGATGTCTTCAATTCCATAGCCCTTCCACTTGACCTTGAACTGAAGCTTATTTCTGAAGAGTCGACTATCTAGGATCCGTTCCACTTCATACTCTTCTCTGTTGTCTACAAGAACTGGAGGTGGTGGCGGCTGTGGACGACGACCTGGAATTGGATCATCTGGTGCAGGAAAAAGCTTCACCACATTGAAGACTGGATGGAGCCGGCTCATTCCACTAAGCAGCTTGAGTCGATAGGCTAGAGGGCCTACCTGCCTTACTATAGGGAAGGGTCCTAGACGGCGATGAGAGAGCTTCTGAGAAGGTCGGGTGGTGGCAATGTCAGAGGCATCTAAATAGACTCGATCTCCAGGCTTGTACTTGGGGGCTGGAGTTGGTCCACAATCATAATAGCGGGCCATGTCGTCCTTTGCCTTAGCTAAGGCTGCCTTGGCTTCCTCTTGGGCAGCCTTCATCCGATCTAGGAACTCATTGACAGCTTCATTCTCTGAAGGTTGTCCACGAGGCTCAAAACCCATCTGGGGGTGTCGATCAGTGTCCAGAAGGAAAGGAGACATCTGGGTGGCAGCATGCACATGGTTGTTGTATTAGAACTCTGCCTCTGGTAATAGGTCATCCCAGTCATCCTGTCGTTCATTGCAGAAGAGCCGAAGATACTGTTCCAGCTCTTAGTTGACACGCTTGGTCTGGCCATCAGACTAAGAGTGATAGGCAGTGGAGGTGTAGAGTTTGACCTGGAGGAGGCGATACAGCTCTCTGGTAAACTCTGCCACAAACTGAGGTCCACAGTCTGAAACATAGGCATCTGACAATCCATGGAGTTTCCGGACATGCTTCCAATACAGGTTAGCGGCGCCCATGGCAGAGCAGGTGGTGTGTGTTGGAATGAAGTGGGCCCGCTTGCCACAGAGATCTACTACCACCATGATTGCATCGTATCCGTGAGCATCTGGTAACTCGACAATGAAGTCTACTGAGACCACACTCCAACGCTCAGCTAGGATAGGCAAAGGATGAAGTTGTCCCATAGGAGGCTGACGACAAGGTTTAGTTTGCAGACAGAGATCACAGGTGGAGGTGTAAGAGCCAATATACCGTGACATCTGAGGCCACCAGTAATTCCAAGAGACCAGCTCCAGTGTCTTCCATCTGCTGGGATGGTCTGCAATCTGAGAATCATGATGCTGCTCAACAATCTGTCTCCAGAGGTCAGGTAGGTTGGGAACATAAATGCGTCCCCGGAAAGTGAGAAGATCGTTCTCCAAAGACCACTCATCAGTGCGGACTGACTTTACTCCAGTTCTCTCTTGAGCATGCAAGGCCAGAGCAGCCTTGGCTACCAGATCTTCTTGAGCGCCCTCCCGGTTACCTCAACAAATGTCTCAAAGGATGCCTACTTCTTCTCCCTGGCCAACTACACCCTCTAGAGCGTGGATGGCAAAGAGCTCTGGCTTCAGGAGTACAATATTGTTATTGTCACTAGCTCCTGAGCCATGATCAGCTCGCCTAGAGAGTGCATCCGGCTTGTCCATGCTTTGTCCAGGTTTGTGGTGCAATGAAAAGTCAAAGTTGGCCAGATACAAGGACCATCGAGCCTGTCGGCGGTTAAGTTTCTTGGCCGTCCGAAAGTACTCTAAGTTCTTGTGATCAGTCCACACTTCAAACTTATGCCTGGCACCCTCAAGGAAATGTTGCCACTCCTCAAATGACTGAATGATAGCCAACATCTCCTTGTCATGGATCTCATAATTGCGCTCCACGGCATTGAGACTCTTGGAGTAGAAAGCCACAGGATGCCACTTACCATCCTCTTTTGACTGCTGAGAGAGGACGGCTCCAGTAGCAAAATCTGAGCTATCAGCTTCTACCCGGAAGGGAGAGTCATCATCTGAGAATAGGAGGACAGGCTTTGAAGTAACCGCCTGTTTGAGGGCATCAAAGGCAGTCTGCTGTGCCACATCCCAGTGCCAAGGAGTGTCCTTAGTGGTGAGATCAAAGAGGGGCCGGGCATGGTGTGAGAAGTCCTGAATGAACCTCTGGTAGAAGTTGGTGAAGCCCAGGAAGGCCTGAACCTCCTTCTTGTTCTTGGGCTCTGGCCACTCAGCCACACCAGCCACTTTGACTGGGTCCATCTCAGCCATTCCATGAGAAATGATCAGTCCAAGGTATTCAACCTTGGTCTGCTCAAATTCACACTTCTCTGGCTTGAGATAGAGCTGGTGTTGGCGGAGACGCTCCAGCACAATGCGTGTAATCCAACGATGCTCCTCTAAAGTCTTGGTATAGATGAGAATATCATCAAGATATACACACACAACACCTTCCGCTATGAGGTCTTGGAAAATGTCGTTCATCATGGTCTGGAAGGTGGCCGGACTATTAGTAAGGCCAAAGAACATCACCAGAGGTTCAAAGAGTCCGCAATTTGTTCGGAATGCTGCCTTCCACTCATCACCTTCTTTGATGCGCACATTGTTGTAGCCCCAACGGACATCCAGCTTGGTGAAATAGCATGCACCTCGGAGGTTGTTGACGAGTTCTGAAATGAGTGGTAAGGGGTAGCGATTCTTCACAGTCATCGCATTCAAAACTCGATAGTCTTGAACCAGATGTAGAGAACCATCCTTCTTCTTAATAAAGAAGACTGGGGAGGCCATTGGGGACTTTGAGAGACAGATGCGACCAGAATCTAAATTCTCCTGTAAGAAGGCATCAAGCTCATCCTGTTCTCGGAGGAAAAGAGGATAGACCTTGCAGCTAGAAGGCTCAGCATTGGGTGTGAGCTCAATAGCATGGTCCCACTGCTTGCGCTCTGGTAAGGAGTCAAATGATGCCTTGGAGAAAACGTCCTCAAAGTTGTGCAGGTGATAAGGAACTGCATCCCAGAATGACTTAGGAGCAGAGTTAGTGGCAAAAGCCTGAGCTAGCCACTGGGAAGTAGTTTGGCTGGCTCTAATCTCTGCCACAGTTGGGGGAGGTTGTAAAGTAGTTGCATAAATCCTATCACCTGTTTCAATGGCCTCGTCTGGAGACTCTGAGTCAGGAGCACACACAAATTCACCCTCACATCCATCTTCCATCTGGGCTTCACTCACTACACCTCGAACATCCTCATAGAGGGCCTCTCTATGAGGGAACGCCAAGGAAGGAGGATCCAGTAGGTCGAGGTCTGCAAAGGGGAGGTGTCCAACTCAGCAAGCACGTATAGCAGCGCGCTCATGGACTGAGGCTCTGTGCTCCTCTCTAATCTCCTTGGCACATGTAGAACACCGTCGGGGGCAGCGGCTCATACTCACTTTACTCTTGGCTCAGTCAATTTCAGGGTTGTGGTTGCATAGCCAGGAGAATCCCAGTATCATGTCCTGCTTCCCTAGGCTGGTGACCGCAAAGACAGCACGCTCAGAATGAGTCTGGTAACAAAGGACTAAATTCACCACCGAGCAAATAGATCCAGCTTCGTTGAGCATACCATCAATGTTATAGACTGGAATGGGACAGGAGAGAGGCTGAGTAGTGAGTTGGTGTTGTTCTACATAGCGAGTATCAAGGAAGAGTCCAGTGGCACCACTGTCCAAAAGAGCTACGACGCTCCGAGTCTGCTGAGTATCAGTTGTCTCAATCTCTACATTGAGACATAGAGAGTTAGGAGAGGGAGTGAAGGCAACAACATAGTGGCGAAGGAGGCGTCGTTCCCAAGCTGGGACACATGGGCGTTGGACAGAAGGAGGAGGAGGAGAGGTCTCAGCTGAGGCCTTAACCAAGGGGGTATTTTGTACGTCGGAGGGAGCGCTTACAGTTTCAACCAGAGAATCATTGACAGGGAGAGATATATTGGAAGATTCTACTGGTAGACATGCAAACTGATTAGCGCCAGGCAGCGGAGGCGTACAACTCATCCGTCGCCCTACTGAAAACCCTCCCCTGTAGAACCTAAGGACTTATCCAAAGGTTCCACTACAGCCTCCACAGAACCTATGGACTTATCCAAGGGTTCTGCTTTGATCTGTGCATCTGGGGAAGGGTTTCCCTGGGCATCTCTGGCAGCCAGGAGCTGAAGAAGGAGCTCTTCCTGCTCTACAGCTGAGAGATAGCGCACCTCCAACTCCTGAGGGCAATATCGAGCAAAGTGACCAGGCTTTCCACAGCGACGAGAGGAGAGGGAGAGAGGAGCATTGATGAGAGGCATCAACATCCATGGGAACTCCCAGAGGAAGAGGACGTGTGGCAGGTACCTGAGCTAGGGCTGGAGCACGAAAGAGAAAGGAATGAGAGGTGGAAGGACGAGCAGGTAAAGACGCATGCAAGGTGGAGCGAGAGGTAGTTCCTCGGTGGAGCTCACGCCTTAACTCCATGAGCTGCCACTAGTCGTGTGCTACCTGATACCAAGACTCAATACGCGCGTCGTCAGGTTGTCCTTCGGCCATGCTATCAATTCGATCTATGAGAGAGGGGAGGAGGCCATCTTGGAAGGTGAGATAGAGCTGAAGACCGTCGGGATAGCCGGCCTGTTCAACCAGAGCTCGGAAGGAGTCAATGTACTCATCTAAGGTCTGCTTTCCCTGTCCATATTGATGAGGGTCTCGGTCGGTAATGCCACAGTTGCAAAAAAGTATTCTAGTTCCTTGAAGTGGCAGTAATCTGACTCTATCCAGATGCTGAGGAGTCTACTAGGTATACAGTAACTGAACTCCAAAAGCTAGTACAAGAAACATTCTACAACAGTATTTACATGCTTGGCACCCTCTCTACTTACTACAAGGACTTTCAGAGAATTGCTAGATGGCTACTGCAAAACAGCAAGCTCTACTACAACGAGGAACTGTCAGGAGACTCCTCATTTCTCCCTTCTTTCACTCCTTATTCCTTCATTCTTCCTCTATTTATTTTCTTATTTCTGCTGTCACTCTTTTACTTTACTGCTTCTATTCTTTCAACACTATTTATTAGTACTATTCTCAGCCCTTGAAGTGCTCTGGTTCTTTAGTTATCATTCAAACAAGTGTAGCCAACGCTTCCAGAGGCTTAGTCATTTCAAGGCTAGCCTCCAAATTACTAAGCAAGTCACATGAGACATGTGCATGACCTCTGGCAATGGCAATTTCCGAGTTTTTGATTATTTTCAGAGATTTTCCTTTTTTAGATTATAAATTTTATTGTGGCTTTTGTCATGCTATACAGTTACTTCCCATGCTTCTGGAGTCTTAGAAGCATCACTCCTGGCATAGAGAATCCCTAGACTTGTTCTCTTTGAACTTCTCTCTGCCAGGTGAGTAGGTATAATTGTATTACCTAAATATACTTTGGATTTCTCTCTGCTAGCTGTGTGACTGAGCTATAGCCTCCAGAGATTGCCCTTACAGGAACGTTGCTTATTCCAGCAGAGTATTTCCATGTTGCTATGGTCATGAATTGCTAGGCGCCTCAAAATCTTACAGCCCAACTACCACTTCAAGGAACCCTATGACATGGATAATGTCTTTGAGGCAGGCAAATAGATGTTGAAAGGTACAGACACTGGTGTGAGCGCTTCTTGTCCTGCCCCAACTCCTGGCATGATTCCTGTTGCTGCTGCCTCAATTGCTCCATTACCGACTCAAACAACACCCAACTGCTATATCAAAAAGGAAGACCTGGATACTAACATTGCTGCTACTGTTGCTAATGCCATGACACATATTGAGACTATTATCACCACCAGCCTTATTGCCTCTTGTAATATCACCTCTGCTAACAACCTTTGTCACTTTTGTGGTGAAGTCGGCCACACAACATGCGGTTGCTGCTCCACTGTCAAAAGACCAGCCTTTGGACCACGTCCAACTCTATTCTGAGCTTAGTTCAACGATACGCCTATTCTTAGCAGATCTGACCAGCTGCTTGGCCCATCCTTTCCTCTTCTGTTTTGTAGTAGTCAGCCTTGATGAGTCATATACCCAGACCTTACTCAGCATCGATTATTGTTAGTCATACTCCTTTACATACCAGGGCCCAATTAGTAAACAGTATTAGTAATAGCACAGCCACTGATGTAGTATATATAAGCAGCCTGTGGGATAGAATATCTGAACAATAGCAGTGTTCTTCTGGCCTATTCACTGAACTGACCATAAGCTTATCTAGCGCCGTCCAACCCTCTGTTAGCCTTGCTTGCCTCTTGCCTGATTTTTGCTCACTTCTGTGCTCACTTGACTCTCACTTGCCCCTTGCATTGCTGACTCTATGGAAGGAGTTCCGCAGACATCAAGCGTTGCCCTTACAAGTTGTTCAGCCTCCTACACTGTCTGCCCTCTTAGCCCACAGTATCCAACTCTACTCCCTACTATGTCTTCTGACTCTCGGTCTCCCTCTACCTCTACAACTTGCACCCCTACAGCGGCACCCTCTGCTCGCTCTTTTGCCCTGGCCTCCAGTACACCTTCTATTCCTGGGACAGGCCCTGCCAAGATGCCTCACTAGACCGCTAACTGGTTCTCTATGATGCAGCAGATGTAACTAACACTCGCCGCCCTCGAACACAGACTAGCCACTCTAGAGAGTGGATATATGGTCGCCGCCACCTGAACCACTAACAAGCGTAGTAATGCTCTGGTTGCCCATTGCTCTGCTCCTAGTGGCGGCCCTAAGCCCTCTGAGTTCTCTAAAACTCCTACCATGCCCCTTTCTCATAATCTCTGATGGGTCCCATGCTCTACTTCTAATACTCCCTTGGCCGTCCCTCTTGCTTGGGATCTTCCTCCTACCAACAGTAAAGTCCCTCGTTACAAATGTGCTCTGGAGCTCCCTGACTCTCTGGTTGTGCACATTGTTGGACATCAGAAGTGGAGCCTTAAACAAGCCCATGACCTGTCCAGCTCTCAGTTGGCCGCCTTAATAGTTGGTCCAGCTGGTGGTGAAGGCCAATGTTTTGTCACTATCCAGGGCACTGACCAACAGATTGGTGAAGCCCTTGTTGTCTTTAGAAAGTGCATCACTAAGAAGTGTGTGCATGCACCGTGAAAGCAGCGATCTGGCAACGCTGCGCCGGCAGTTGCTGTGCTGGCTCCTTCTAGAGAACCCGCCTCGTCTACTCCAAAACCCTCTACTCAGTCTGCACCGCATCCTCCTCCTATGGCCTCTATGCATGACTCTACTATGGACTTCCAAGAACCCACTGATTGGGATGATCTGTCTTCTATGCCAGTCTTGGTAGCACCTTCACTGCCTGCCAGCTCACCTATGGCCCTCTCTACTCTAACCCCAGCTCTGTCGTCCCCCATGGTCATCAACTACGCCTTTGGGCATTGTGCTCAGGGCACTTCTGAGGCACCTCCATGTGGCACTAACACTGCTCTTGCCCAACTCAGAGAAGGTAAACACTGTTTGTTGAGGCAACGAACCTAGAGGGGCTGATGTCAGGGGACCAGTCTCTGGACCACGTCCAACCCTATTCCAAGCTTAGTCCAATGATATGCCTATTTCTAGCAGATTTGACCGGCCACTTGGCCCACTCTTTCTCCTTCTGTCTTGTAGTAGTCAGCCTTGATGAGTCATATGCCCAGACCTTACTCAGCATTGATTATTGTTAGTCATACTCCTTTACATACCAGGGCCCAATTAGTAAACAGTATTAGTAATAGCACAGCCACTGATGTAGTATATATAGGCAGCCTGTGGAATAGAATATCCCTAGGCTGAACAATAGCAGTGTTTTTCTGGCCTATCTACTGAACCAACCATAAGCTTATCTAGAGCCGTCTGACTCTTTGTTAGCCTTGCTTGCCTCTTGCCCGACTCTTGCCTGCCTCTGTGCTTGCTTGACTCTTGCTTGCCTCTTGCATCACTGACTCTGTGGAAGGAGTTCCGCAGATATCAAGCGTTGCCCTTACACCCATCTTAGAAAACTACATCTGGCAAGGACACATTTGCAGGGCTACCAATGGCAAGATAGTACTCTCCTCTGACACCATCATACCAAACTATCTCAAGCTCAAGTCCTATCAAGACCACATGAATGAATGGCACCAATGGAATCCTAGCAACCTGGTGACTGGTACTCTTACCGGCAATGCTAATCCCAACGCTGAACAAGCAATACAGCAGCAAATGGTATTAAAGGTAATGCACTTGGACATGGTTAGCAACAACAGCAATCTCACTAAGGACACACATATTGAAACCTTGGAACACAAACTGGCAACTTTGAAACAAGTATTTGATGGTGTGGAAATTAAGAAACCCAAGCAGCCATTGACAGATTACTGACCCTTAGCGCCACCCTCTACTGACATGTCTGTACCCACTGCTACTGCCCCAGCACATGTCCCAATGCAGCCAGCCACTCTTACTATTCTCAACCCAGTTGCCACACTCATTGCATACACAACAGATGCTACTGCCTCAGCTCCACCACCTTTGCACCCGTACTCTGGTCTTTCCTCTTGCTATACCACTCCCATCCAACGTAATTTTGCCGCACCCAACAAGTGACCTGAAGGTGGTTACTGACTGATAGCCCCCATATACAACATTGAGAAATCCAACCACGTTTTTAGCTGCATTATGAAGACACCAGTAACCTTATCAGTAGAGGAACTCTGCAGCATAGTGCCTGACATCAGGAATCAAGTCAAAACAGCTGTAACTTCTAAGCACACCCTACAGGCCACAGTCCAAGATGCTCCCAACATTGATGATGCACTACCAGGATTTTCACTCACTACCAACCCCTTGCTGACCAACACCAACGCTAACCAACAACTTGCCAATGCCACCTTGATAGACCCTGTTGAAACTTACATTCGGTTGCTAGCACCAGAAGAAGACCTGCCATACTGACAGTTGCCTAGGACTCACACACCATATGATCAATTATGCTTACTGTTGACAGTTGTCAGGAGATAGAGGCCATAGTGGACAGTGGCTCCCAGATCATCCCAATGTCAGCAGAAGTTGCTAACAACAGAGGCCTCATCTATGACCCAGGTATAGTCTTAAATATGCAAAGCGCTAACGGCACAATAGACAGGTTGCTTGGACTTGCCAAGAATGTGCTGTGCACCATTGGTGACCTCACATTTCACTTGCAGATTCATATATTATGCTTGCTCACTTATGACATACTCTTCAGCCGATTTTTTAACGTATTAGCGCGCTCCATAGTCAAGACTCTCTCTGACAACAAAACCACTCTGACAATTAGTGACCCCAATTCTGGTGTCTGCCGCACTGTACAGACCTTCCTAAGAGGTCGCTAGAAAGAGAAGCTTGCCAAAGCCCCAACGTTTACTGACCAGTACTCAGGACATCTCCATTTGTGTTTTCATCCACTATCAAGGAGGTAATTGGTGATGATCATGGAGATGTAGCACTTACACTGGACTATGACCACTGTAGTGGTGTTGTAAATATTGTTTCTACCACCTTTTTTGACTCTGAAGTACTCTCGCCTTCTTGTGACTCTAGCGCTAATACATCCACTACCAGTACCCCTACTACCAATCATCAAAAGCTTACCGACTTCTCTCTTGCCTACTTGTACCTTACCGCTTCCGACAATTTTGCTAAATTTGCCTCCTCTGATACATATCTTGAAACATTACCTAATACTTCCCTACCTGCCATTTTTGGACTTTCCAAAGCTAGTGCTAGCACTAGCAACTCATCGCTTATGTTACTCACTGCCTCCATCTTTGCTGCCACTAATGCTACTAAACACAAAGGTGTGCAGATTAAAAAGAAGTATAAGCCCATAGCGCTTAAAATCAAGCCTGTCACTAGCACTGTCTCCAAGGACTTTTGAATCAAACAAAACATCATTGGCAACCCACTTGCCGACATGCCAACATTGACCCCAAACCCACCACCATTTCAATTCAATCAACAGGTCACTTTACCAAGGAATGCTAGAAACAGTTCATTAGCAACCACAATACTAGCTTCCTCACCACTCTCAAATTAAGCATCCTTACCAACCTCATGTCCAAACAGAACCAAGCCTTTGCCTAGGAGGACTCTGAGCGAGGTAGCTTCCATACTGACTTCTTCCTGCCTGTTGTCATACCAACCATCCCTCACGTATCCTGGACTGAACACAACTGACCCATACTGCCTGGACTTGAAGCTGAAGTCTGTCAAATCATCCACAGCAAGATCAAAGCTAGCATCTACAAGCCTTCCAATAGTGCTTACTGCTCCTGCTGGTTCTGTGTCCTCAAAAAGAATGGTAACCTATGTATTGTTCACAGTCTTGAGCTGCTAAATAGGGTCATTATACGACACTCTAGTGTCCCACCCTTTCCCAACCACATTGCTGAGTCCTTTGCTGGATGGATCTGTGGCGCCACTCTTGACCTCTATGTTGGCTATGATGAGCAACTCATCCATTCCTCTTCACGTGACCTCACCGCTTTTCAGACACCCTTTAGCACCTTGTGACTAGTCACCTTGCTGATGGGTTGGACCAATTCAGTACCTATTTTTCATGACAACGTTAACTACATCCTGCAACTCAAAATCCCCAAATATGTACAAAGTTTCATTGACAACGTAGGCGCTAAAGGTCCCAAAGACTGGTGACTCATCAATGGCCTCCCAGAAACTCACCCTGACAAGTCCGGCATCTGCTTAGCGCTATGGGACTTCTTCCAGTTACTTAACCACATTCTCCCATGCATGAAGTACAGTGGCAGTACGTTCTCTGAGCACAAGTTAGTACTCTGTGCCCCATGCTTCAAGATCCTTGGTCACATCTGCATGCCTAGCGGTATTTCCAACAAGCCACGCCTAGCCCTGTTGGATTGCTGGGATGTATGCCACAATCTTTCAGAGGTACGTGCCTTCCTGGAGACTGTTGGCATTCTCCAAATCTTCATCAAGAACTTTCACCATGCTCACCACCTTACTCAACTCACATGCACTAATGCCCTCTTTGAATTCAGACCCGAGCAACTTGCCACCCAGCGAGACTTAGTGAAGGCACTACATGAAGCCCAGCCCCTTGTTCCCATCAACTACCAGTTGCCAAACCCTGTCATACTGGCAGTTGACACCTCCATTGGATTCTTCTTGTGTCAGTGCATTAGCAACAATCAGAAACAGAGGTGCTACAACCGCTTTGGGTCAATCATGCTAAACAACAGGGAGTCACCCTACAGCCAGGCCAAATTGGAACTCTATGGTCTCTTTAAAGCCTTTCAGATGCTAAGGATGTATCTCATTGGTGTATGGAACCTCATTGTGGAAGTAGATGCTAGGTACATCAAAGGTATGCTACAGAACCCTGGCATACAGCCCTTTGCCAGCATGAATTGCTGGATAGTTGCTATCCTCATGTTCCACTTTGAGCTAGTACACATCAAAGGCACCTTCCACAGACCTGATGGACTTTCCCAATGACCCTTACAGCCTACCAACCCTATTCCCGACCAAAGCAACGACAACGTCTTTAGCAACTGGATAGACCAACTCCACAGGTTCATGCATCTTATACAGCTGCCGACATTGCTTGGAAAAAAGTTGATACAACAACAAACCAAAATTGCTAGCATAAAACTGGGATTCTTCCAGATTCTCTTCTTAATCCCACAGGTTCAAATACCACTCCCACCATCCCAATCTTGTCACTTCTTAATGAGGATCCGGTTGCTACAGCTCTAGCTAAGGCTGAACAAAAAGTTGCAGAATCATTGATCCATCTCAAGAAGATTGGTGTCCTTCAATCACAGAACAGGATGTCCCTCAACAAGCTGCTCAATCCAGTGAATAAAAACATCATGCATGACGACAGAGATGAAAAAGAAATCTTTGAAGCAGTTTTGGAGCAACAAGAAGCAGAAGCAAACAGAGAGAAGAACAACGTGTGACAATGATCCGACAACAATCTTCAGAGAGAAGCCTGCTCGTCATGATGCACTTCAAGCTGTCTCACTACTTCAGCACTATGTTGCAGACATGGATGAACCATTTGCACGTGAGTTGTAGGCCATGCTCAACAAATTTGGCCATCAGACATGCCTTGATGAGTTCCAAGTCCTTCAACCAAGTGCTATCACTGATTATTTTGGTTTCAAGAGCTTGTAGTTGTACAATTAGG
>QLOM01003440.1:0-11103 GCA_003313785.1 Termitomyces sp. MG148 | reverse complement strand
GGTACGGAGAGAGTCGGAGATGGTGTCAGTGGTTTGTCGGAGGTGGGTGAGTTCGGTGGAGTGCTGGGTAAGGGAGGCTTGGGTGAGTTGCACCTGTGTTTCTAGGTGGAGCAGGCGGGTCCAGGCTTCCTCGCCGGAGGCGGCAGCATCCAGGAGCGCTTCTGGAGCGGCGGGCTGAGACATAGACAAGGCAGTGCTTAAAACCGGTGGGGGAGCAACGAATAGGAGCCAAGAGGTGTTTGGCGGCTATAGGGGGCTACCAGACTGGGAGTAAGAGACTTGTTCTGCTGTAAGGGCGACCTCTGGGGGTTGCGGCTAAGTCACACAACTGGCAGAGGGAAATCCAAAGTGTATTAGAGACAGTACATATTACAGAGAAGTAACTAATCACCTGGCAGAGGAAAATCCGAAGAGAACAAGTCTAAGGATTCCTCTGCCACGGCGTGGCGCATCAGTACGGGGGCGGGGGCATGAGAACAACTGTACAACATCTCGGAGAAGTCCGACAACTGCAAGGGAGCATCCTGGAGACCTCCGGGATGGTCAGAAAAGGAAGTCCGGGGGGGTCCCGGAGATCTCCAGGATGGCTGGAAAAGGAAGTCCCCTGATCTCTGGGATGGCCAGAAAAGGAAGTCCCCTGATCTCCGGGATGGCTGGAAAAGGAAGTCCCCTGATCTCCGGGATGGCCGGAAAAGGAAGTCCCCTGACACCCAGAGTCCAAAGGCTTCAACTTGATCCTGGTAGTTGGTATGTAGACTGACCAAACAGGCCATCTTCCTACTTTGGTGCACCACTAATACTGCTCCAGAGTTTGCCAAGCTATTCCTGGAGCATGTATTCGCAAAGCACAGACTCCCAGACAACATCGTATCAGATTGAGGACCCCTGTTTGTCTCAAAATTCTGGACCTTGCTCTGCAAGGCCCTCAATATCCAAGTCTGACTCTCAACCGCCTACCACCTGGAGACTGATGGACAGACTGAGCGGGTGAACCAGATGCTGGAACAGTACCTCTGCCTCTACGTCAACTACCTCCAAAATGACTGGCGTGCAGAGCTACCCCTCGTTGAATTCACTTATAATAATACCCCTCATTCCGCCACCAGAGTCTCACCCTTCTTTGCCAACAAAGATTATCACCCCTGGCTCACCATCTCTCTCCAAGACATCCCCTCCCATGTTGCCCACAAAGTTGCCAAAGACCTCCAGTCACTCCACCAATTTCTCTGGGAAGAAATTGACATTGCCAACAAGGCCTATGCAAAGCACGCCGACTCCAAACAAGAAAACACCCCCAACTAGACCCCCAGCACCATGGTGTGGCTCAACCGGCACAACCTATGCACTTGACAACCCTCTCTGAAGCTGTATCACAAACAATTTGGCCTCTTCAAGATCCTCTGGAAGATCGCAACCCACGCCTACAAACTTATTCTCCCCCTGGGCATGAAGGGCCTCCACCCAGTGTTCCACGTTTGACTCCTCAAGAAGCATGCCCCCGACCCATTTCCCGGATGACACCCCAACCGACTCTTGCCCTTCCAAGTCAAAGACAAGTACCACTACAAAGTAGACGACATCTTTGACTCCAAACAATTATGAGGCCGCACCCACTACCTGGTTCGATGGAAGGGATATGGCCCCAAGGACAACACCTAGGAACCCAGACAAAACTTGGACGGAGCCTCTGACGTACTCCGGGAGTTCCACCATTGACACTCTAACAAACCCCAGGACCCCCGGGACTAGAACCCACAGACAGCATCAGTGGGCTTAACCCCCGCCTCTGGATCCATGAGTGATTCAACTCCCACCCAGATAATGCGTTCCTATTCTCACTCTCTCCCCACTTCCCCCCACTCACACTCATATACACAACAAAAAAAACATGTTCAGCAAAAAAAAAAATATATATCTACAGCGGAGTATAGTCTGGCAAGTCCAAGATCTCCCCTACTCCGGCCCCTCTGTAACCCACAATGCCTCCATCTCCTCTGCCAACTCTGCCATGACCTCCTTCACACTTGGCAGAACCTCCCCTGCGTCTTCTGCTATCTCCACCTATGACCCCGGCTCCAACATGTTCCTCTGGCGGTGCACAGCCAATAGCCTTGTCAGCTGCCCCGCCCCCAGCTGAATCTCTGGCAGACCCTCCTGCCCAACCCTGCCCAACCCCTCCTGCTCAAACGCTGCCGCTGACGTAGCTCTGTCCAGGAGCAAGCAATGCTCCTGGGCCCACTCTAGGAACCGAGTTAGCTCGGAAGAGGATGGATACATGAAAAGGATGTACGGAGAAGCAACACCCACGTCCCTGCTAGCTCCCACATCAACCATTCCCAGCAATACTCCCCCTCCCCCTGTGAGACTTGCAGCCGCCAAGCCAATTCCTGGACCTCCTCCACCAAAGGGACTTCGAAGGTGGGTGCCCTGAGTTGGCTCCACAACTCCTTCACCTCGTCCTCAAACGCCTCCTGCTGCTGGAGGGCCTCCTCACGCAGCCTCTCAGACTCCTACCGCCCCCGCACAGCCTTGTCCCGCTCCACCCTAGCCCGCTGCAGCTTCTCCCACAAACTCCAGACCTGCTCTCCCACCACTTCCTCCTGCACCACCACCTGCCAACACACCTCCTTCAACTCCCATCGCAACTCCTTGTGTGCATCCTGAATCCCTTGTAGGCACACAACATTCGATGAGAAAGTTTTGAGGGGCTGCGCCAACCCCAGAAAAAAAACATGCAAGGGCCCTGCCTCCAGTGAACTCCTGGCATGCTTAGAAGCCAGTCGCAACACCTGCCCTGGGAATGCCCAACGTTTACCCTTGGCACAACGAGGGGACTCAGAACCCATCACAGGCCTCACTCCTCCCACTCTCCCCTTCCTTCCTCCCCTCTCCCTCCAATGGTTCCAGCACCCAAATACGAGGCGGTGCTCCGAGATGCACCAGGACCCATGCCAAATCCCACCCCACCGCACCCACCACAACTGCGTCATTGAGCACCACTCGTGGTTGGAGCGGCATGCCTTGCACTCGCACATTGAAGGGTCATGCCATGTGCCCTCCTCCAGACCAGTAAACATGCAGAGCATGTCCCGGCGCTTGCAATGGTAACACTAGAGATTTCAGCCCATGCTTGACAAAAGAAGGAGACCACTCACCGAGCCATTGGCCTGACACTACACAAGAGTAGAAGGACCCTGGGGGTGAGTCTGGGCTGCCACAAACTGCTCTGGGGTTACTTTCTCCTCCGTAACCCGGGCAGACACCGGCACTACTTCAAGTTGCCCCGGAGCAAATGAGGAGCACAAAAAACAAGAAGACAAGGGCGTAGGAGGGGACATGGCATGACCTGCTAAACCTGCCAGCTTCGAACCTTGCTGCCACCCTTGGAGGTCCCAGAGAACAACTATTCCACCAGCCCCACAACCTCAGACCAACCCTGCCAGTGATCTCACTCCCATGCCCATCACTAACGCCACCGTCAATCACTCCGGCCATTACCAAGCACTCCTGAGAAGTCACGCAAACCCTCCAGACATCACTGACTCTTCCCAGACATTGCCAGCCTCCTCCAACATCATGACATCATGCACATCACCTGTCAGGGGACTTCCTTTTCTGGCCATCCCAGAGATCTCCAGGACCCCCCCGGACTTCCTTTTCTGGCCATCCCGGAGGTCTCCAGGATGCTCCCTTGCAGTTGTCGGACTTCTCCGAGATGTTGTACAGTTGTTCTCATGCCCCCGCCCCCGTACTGATGCGCCATGCCGTGGCAGAGGAATCCTTAGACTTGTTCTCTTCGGATTTCCCTCTGCCAGGTGATTAGTTATTTCCCTGTAATATGTACTGTCCCTAATACACTTCGGATTTCCCTCTGCCAGTTGTGTGACTTAGCTGCAACCTCCGGAGGTCGCCCTTACAGAGGGCACCTGAGGGCCCTCACTAGGGATGTCCTTAGGTAATTCATCTATGTCCAAGGAGGGGCCCCCCAGAGCAGGAGGTTCACCGCTAGCTCTGGGAATCTGGCCCGTAGGAGATTGTGGGCTCTCCGCGTCTAGCGAGTGAGTAGCCCAATGCTGGGAGTCGAGGGCAGCCAGGCCACCGGCCTCCGAGTGCCCGCCAGCAGCATCCCCCAGGTCTGGCCCTTTGATTCCTCTGGTTCTGCTCGAGACATGAAGAGACTTGCCTGTAGACTTGCCTGTTCACTCCAACCCCAACAAGGAAGGTCGCAAGGTCAGGTCACTTCTCGCCGGCCGTGGCCTCTACCATGCAAGGCCATACATCACAGCACCCAAGATATAGGATAAGAGAGCATGACTTGAGCTAACGTGGTTGTTCCAATGGTGTATCGAGTGAGAGTACCTTGTTACTCAAAGATATAGTAACAATACACCTGAGCTAACGCGGTCGTTCCAATGGTGTATCGAGTGAGAGTACCTTATCGATCACGTGTCATTTCCATCCAAAATGCGTCTCTCATTCCCTCCGTACCTCCTTCTTGATAGATGCCATTTAGAAGGAAAGCTTGACAAAGAAATTTATATGAAAGCACCTGCAAGGTATAGGAACAAAAAAAAGTATTGGAAACTTTGCAAAGCTATCTATGGACTAAAGCAAGCTGGTCAAAAATGGAAGCAACGCTTGCATGAAGTACTTATCAAACTCAACAGATAACTGTATATATGTGCTACAATATAAAGGAAAAATCATCTTTGTCACAACCCACCCCTGGGCCTGAGCCCCGGGCTCGGGACCACACCACACCCCCCGGCAAACACCCCTTGCATGATCTCGACTCGGGACGAACTCCACAAACACCCAACACGGTCATCACGTCATACCCCGGTTGACCCTGACGTTCTCCCTGGACACCCCACAGACACTACCGACGACCCCCGGAGATCCCCGGCATGACAGCACGGCGACCCACACAACATCCGACACATCACGCATCATTTGACACATCATGCATGATCGCTTCATGCCATGCATCATGCTGCGCATCATGCATCGCCCTGCGCATCAATCCACGCATCATGCTTCACCCCGCATCAACTCCCGCATCATGCCTCATTGCGTCCTCTCATCGCGCCACATCCTCCTTCGCGCGGCGCCACTGCAACCCCCAAAGCAACAGCGCCACTCCCATCCGACACCCGCGATTTTCCTTTGTTCTCCTAGGTGCTCCAGGACACCACCAGAGCCCCGGAGCAGCCCCCAGACCCAGAACCGGGACCCTGGACCTGCCTCATCGTGTAGTCAGTATATAAGCTCCCCCGTAGCACTAAGTACGGTAGTCTTGATATTGCCCATACTCTCCGGTTTTCCTCTCGTATCGCTCCGGCCTCGTAACTTCGCCTCGTACTCGTCTCCACTCTATAGTCTCGTACTCGTCTCCATTTCTATAGTCTGTATTTGTCTCTACTCTCTTGTCTCGTATCTGTCCATTGTCTCTATCTACTCTCCTAATTCCATCTCCTTTGCTCATCTGTCTCTTTCCTCCGTCCTCGTCTCTGCCTCGAGTTCTCCTTCCCTTCCCTTCTCGTATTCCAATCTCTTATCTCCTCTGGTCCGCATTCTCCGCTCCTCTGAGTTCAGTCCCACACCTGTCAAACTCTAAATTGCCTATTTGCCTATCAGCCCCTTGATTTCCCCGGATAGTTCGCCGCCGGCACGCCACTCATTGCGCCGTCTAACCCGAACTTCCCCCAGTAGAACCTTCTCGTCCGGCGCTCGCCCCTTGCTCGCGCCAACCCCGGGACACTTCGTCTGGTCTCCCCACGCTCCTGGCGCACGTCACCTCATCCCGGCGCCTTCCTCCGGTCCTCTCTAAGTCCCAGCGTATCCGTAGCTGTCCGAGTACACTTGGTAAGGCCTCGCCCAGAATTGCTGAGCCCCCGGGTCAGCAGAACCTGACAATCTTGATTGTCTTGATCTATGTTGACAATATGGCCATCACTGGGAAGGATATACTCAAAATCATTTCCTTCAAGGAAGACTTGTCTTGTGACTTTGATGTAACAGACTTGGGTGAAACACATTATATCCTTGGTCTTCAAGTAATTTGCAATGAAAACAAACAAGTTATCAACTTAAATCAATCCTCCTACATTGACTCTATTCTTAACCATTTTAACATGGCATTATGCATGCCTGTATTGACTCCAATGGCCATCAATCACAATTTATCCTTAGCCCAGTCACTCAGCAATAATAAAGAAGTTGAGACTTACAAAAGGTACTCAAATGGAATTGATTACCTGTCACTAGTCAGTTCTCTCCTGTATGCAACCCAGACTTGCCCAGATATACAATTTGCAGTAAGTCTGGTTGTACAATTTGCTGAAAATCCAGGACTGCCACATTTAGTGGCCTGCAAATGGATTCTCCAATATCTAAAGGGCACAAAAGAATTCTCCCTGAAACTTGGTGGATTCAGCAATGGTGAAATGAAACTGGTTGGATGGAGTGATGCCAATTGGGCACAAGACTTGTATGATTGAAAATCCATTAGAGGATGGAAGTTTGACATCAATGGAAGTTCAGTATCTTGGTCATCCAAGAAGCAACCAGTAGTTGCAACATCTACAGTCAAAGTTGAATATATAGCTTCCTTAAATGCTATGCATGAAGCTATATGGCTCAGGACATTATTAAAAGAATTGGACTTCCCACAAATAGCAGCAACCATTATTCATTCAGACAATGCCAGCAGCATTGCATTATCAAACAATCCGGTATCACATACATGAGCAAAACATATCAACATCTGATATCATTTCATCAGAAAACAAATAGCGCACAAGAATATCATACTCAAATTCATACTGATGCATGAAATGATAGCTAATATTTTCACCAAGGCACTACCATGTGAAAAATTCACTAAAATTTGAGAGAAGCTTGGAGTTCATCCTTGGACATCATTGAGTGAGAGTGTTGATGAAAACAACAATTGACCTTGGATGGCATCACAAACATTGTTAATACAATGCTGTACAGCATTCAGAGACAGAACATGCACCAGAAGTCAAAATAAACATTTAATATACAGGCTGAAAACTGTAAGCCTCCTGGTAGCAGTCTCTACAAAAGTATATTCCCAAAAACACCCCAATAAATACACAGGAAGTACAGCAGAAGGACAAGGGATCAGCTCAGAGTCATCAAGTCAATAAAAGTCAGTCACTGTAATGGAGAGATGAAGCATGAGGGCTGGCAGAGGCAACAAAATTGGGATCAGATTGTGATGATCTGTATCAAAGAAGCAGATCTACTACTACCTGATTTGGCATGGCTAAATGGAGGAAGAAGGAAGAAGCATGGTATGCAGGGAAGGAATAAAAGGGGGAAAAGAAAATTTATGAATGGAAGCCAGACAAAAGGGGCAGGAGCAAATGGGGCAGAGGCAAATGGGGAAGGAAAAGCTAAGAATAGCAAAGAAGAATGATGGTTTCTGGAACTGACTGGTGGCACCAAGACAATGGCCAAAAAGGAAATAGTGGAAGCAAATAGGATCAGTGGAAGTAGGAATGGAATGGTGGAAGCAAATAGGATCAGTGGAAGTAGGAATGGAATGGTGGAAGATGAATAATGGCACCCAAAATAGGAAGAACAATTCAAATACTGGGTTGACAAATGGGCTTGGTAGTCAGGTGACAAGGTGGTCTGTGCACTGTAGGAAAAGTATAAATAGGCTAGGTAAATTAGAGAATAATCAGGCACTTAATAGACAAAGGCTCAGTAGTTCCCAGGGAGTGAATCACTTAGGCTAGAGTTTGTTAAAAACCTCAGAGGCTATTGATAGGCAAAGGCTCGGTGGTTCCCAGGGAGTGAATCACTTAGGCTGGAGTTTGTTGAGAACCTCTACTTTTCAAAGTATTATATATTTTGAAAAGTAACCCTCAAAACACCAAGTTTATCATCAAGCAACAGTGTGGATTTGCAGTAACTTTCTAAGACTTCAAGAAAGCCCCAGAACTATCTGTAATACTCTAACCAAGTACTACATTGTCATACAGTATGTTCTCATTAGCTTTATTGTTCTTGTTCATAATGATGTCATAATGACTTCACACTACTGTAACACAATTATATATATACTGAGACCAGCACCAAGTTCAAGACATCTTTATATTCTTGAACTTAGGTGTGTATAAATTTAACTCTTACTTACTTTTACTTACATCTTTATATCCTTGAACTTAGTCTTGAACTTAGCAATATACAAATATATTTTGTTCCACACAAATATAATCTATTCTGCCAAAGTTCAGACTCCAAAATCTTGCAATAGTATCTCCCCCCTCAAGAATTATGATTTTTCTCCAAAACTCTTGGAATAGACTCTGTTTGATAATAGCTTTCAATTGAACACAACCAATTTTTAGTATCTCAAGTGTTAGGTTCCGCTGACTGTGGAGGCTCAGTCTACTGGGCAAGGCCCTTACAGGAAGATGTGATGACTCCAGTGTACAGTTCTGGGACCTACTAAGGCTCCAGAGTTGAAATGCTATGCTCTGGGGCAGATGCGGGCGTTTAAGAGATCTCTGGGGCGAACCACAAGATATTTAACAAATAGAGGAGTTCCAAGAGGTTCCAGAAGTGCTGTGACTGGCAAAGGGTGATTTGGGATAAAATGCAGGCTCTGCAAGAGTCAAGCTGAGTGTGCAAGGTGAGACATTGGGAGATTAAGTCAGGATAGGAAAGATACAAGTGGAACAAGTCAGAACATGATACAAAAGGGTTATAATGAGGCCAGGACTGGGAAAGAGTCAAAGATAAGAAACAAGAGAGTAGAACACAAGTCGGGGAACAAAACTGGGGAAAGATTAAGACAAGGAGAGAAAAGTGAGTACAAGCCAAGAGTGACAAGACAAGTATGAAATGCAAAGACAAAATGAAAATTCAAATGGACACAATATGAGTTGAGGTTCAGGAGGACACAAACAGATAGATTCAAATATGAGAATGTGGACAAGCTGTTACGGGGGTGTGTGCAATATCAAGACTACAGACTAAGTCCTTAGTCTCCCACTTAAGTATGGCTATGGGCATGTTCCAGGTCAAGCCCTCAATCTCCAGGTCTGAGCGCAGCTCCAGGACTCTATACTGGCTGGCAGGTGTCAGTTTCAATTGATAGCATGATAAGTGCCAATACTGATCAGGTGGTGGCGGTGTCAGGGGCTTCCAGGGGTGGGTGTTGCATGAGTGAGTGATGTGTAAGTGGTGGGCCTGATTGCCAGGTGATGTGGAGTGATAGCCATGAGTTTGCGTGATTGCCAGAGGGGGCTGGCAATATCTGGAGGTGTTGCAGGACTTCCCAGGGCTGGTCAGTGATCTCTGGGCTGATGGGGTCAGTAGCCAGCATGATTTACAGTGGCATTGCTGATGGCCATGAGTGAGGTTATTGTGTTCAGGTTGGGGGGCTTGTCCTCCAGGGCTCTGGGAGTGTGGGGGTCCCAGGGTTGGTTGTGGAGTTGGTGGGTCATGACATCAAGTTTGAATTTTTTTCCTCCTCAAAATCTAGACTTAGACCCTTTTTTCCTTATTTGGTTATCTTATCTACAAGATATATCTTATCTAATGCCTTTTGTGTAACTACAACAACCAAATTAGGAGTGAGTGAATGAATCTGAGTTATGCATTACCTTATTTCTTGCTGATACTAGCAGCTGCATGTAGTATCAGCTGACACTTATCCTCAAGGTTAATTGAGTAGTTCATGAGTATGTCCATGCTCATCATGATTCCTGCCCCAATCTCTAAATGATAGCATTCTCAACATCTGAGGTGATTTCCATATTGTCTCCTCCTTCATCTTCTGCTGTGTGATTGCAAGCTGCAACATACAGTTTACAGGTACAGTAATAGTGGTTATTTTCACATGACTCATTTTTGGAATTACAAGGTGCTTTTCAGCTGGCAACTTTTGACTTTTTTCACTCAAAATCTAGACTGATTATGTAATCCTACACCAAAACTTTGTATGGGTTTTCAAGTGGGTTTCCTTTTCAGTCACTCCACAAGAGAATTGTAAAGGGATGCTCTATCGTGGAAAGCCAGGCAGACGCATTGACCACTCAAGCCTACCAACCAAGTGGAGCGAGTGTCGAGCAAGCACAGTGACAAGCAACTGGCAGGCAAGAATGCAGGCCACCAACAAGGGGTGGAGCAGGAGGGCAAGAGCAGAAGGCAAGGTTGTCACTGAGGAGCTCACAGTAATGCTAATGTGTAGACCCAGAAGCAATGCTATTGCTAGGACTGGGGATGTTCCATCCACTAGTCCTACTTATATACTACATCAGATACGCTATGACTACACTAATAGGGCTGTTCTGTACTAAGCACTAATGAGTAAGCAACAGTCAGCATGAGTAAGCCAGCCAATGGCATAAAGGCCTGCCAGCAAGTGGAGTGGGTCCTGTAAGGGGATGCTCTATCGTGGAAAGCCAGGCAGACGCATCAACCACTCAAGTCGACCACCAAGTGGGGCGAGTGTCAAGCGAGCACAGTGACAAGCAACTGGCAGGCAAGAAGGCAGGCCACCGACAAGGGGTGGAGCAGAAGGGCAAGAGCAGAAGGCAAGGTTGTCACTGAGGAGCTCACAGTTATGCTAATGTGTAGACCCAGAAGCAATGCTATTGCTAGGACTGGGGATGTTCCATCCACCAGTCCTACTTATATACTACATCAGATACACTATGACTACGGTATATTGACTAATAGGGCTGGTATGTACTAAGCACTAATGAGTAAGCAACAGTCAGCATGAGTAAGCCAGCCAATGGCATAAAGGCCTGCATGAGTAAGCTAGCCAATGGCATAAAGGCCTGCATGAGTAAGCCAGCCAATGGCATAAAGGCCTGCCAGCAAGTAGAGTGGGTCCAAAGACCAGCTGACCTGCCAGGTGTCAATGCCAAGACAGGGATGGAGCAGGATAAGGCTGGAGTGGTCCGGTGATGACGCCCAAAAGTCGCTAAGTACTGTCAAGAGTAAACGGTACCTAGCTACTGTGAAAGGTAATGCGTTGGGCGGTCGCTAGTTGAGAGGGAGTCCAGGCAGGGTCCCAGAGACTTAGTTTGTTAAGGAAAATTTAGTATTTGG
>QLOM01003434.1:0-10117 GCA_003313785.1 Termitomyces sp. MG148 | reverse complement strand
CTTAATCCAAATTACATAATCCCAGGTTTGATCTGTAGTCATGATGCCAAAGTATTTTACCTGATTTAATTAGATTTTTGGGTCCTTCCAATCTTTCATGCTAATGTCATCTTTCAAAAAGTGTGAAACATTGGAACAGTTTTTTGAGCCACTGTACAACAATACTAAAAGTTCAAAAATTTTACAGGCGCTAGCAACTAGGCCTGGTCACGGTCAGCAGGGAAGGAGAAGAGCGGGAGCAAGAAAAGGTCTTTGGCCTGGACATTGTTTTGCTCTTGCCAGGCTAGCGCCTCCTCGCAGTCCTGCTGGTACCGCCTCAAGATAGCAACGCTGCATCCCAGCATCCTCCACCTCATCCTCATTCCCACCATCTTGTTATCCACTGCCCTCATCTTCTGCGCCATTACTGACTCCATACCCGCTGCCCGCTCCATGAACCTTGCCAACTCCTCTGGCAACCTTATACCGGTGATAGGATATAGGAGCTCTTCACCCAGCCAGTTGAAGTCACCATCTGTCACTCAAGAGGCGGAAAGAGGCATCCAGCGTGAGTCCATCCTAGCAACTGGAACAGGATGTTCAACTTGTTCATGGTCTTCATTGCCAGAGGACGTGTCACATGCAGTTGCCAGCTGAGCATGATGATTGGTTAGCGACATCCAACGCCTGGAAAGGAGTCTTACCTCCTCCTCTTCTTTCTCTTCCTCCTCCTCTTCTTTCTCTTCCTCCTCCTCTCCTTTCTCTTCCTCCTTCTCTCCTTCCCCTTCCTCAACCTCTTCTCCCAAGTTGCCAGCGCTAGGAGGCAGGGTCTCTGCCAGTCGGAAAGCGATCTCCTCCAAGTCACTGGCGACTGGAGGAGAGGTGGAATGCCTAACAATGCAAAATCAGTTACCAACTAAGCAAGCAACCAAGTGACACTTACCAAGTCCTGCTAGGCCCAGTGACAGGGAACGGCCTCTGCCAACAGAAGAACTCTGGATCCAGCTCTGTAAGGGGATGCTCTATCATGGAAAGCCAGGTAGACGCATCAACCACTCAAGCCAACCACCAAGTGGGGCAAGTGTCAAGCAAGCACAGTAACAAGCAACTGGCAGGCAAGAAGGCAGGCCACCAACAAGGAGTGGAGCAGGAGGGTGAGAGCAGAAGGCAAGGTCGTCACTGAGGAGCTCACAGTTATGCTAATGTGTAAACCCAGAAGCAATGCTATTGCTAGGACTGGGGATGTTCCATCCACCAGTCCTACTTATATACTACATTGGATACACTATGACTACGGTATATTGACTAATAGGGCCAGTATGTACTAAGCACCAATGAGTAAGCAACAGTCAGCATGAGTAAGCCAGCCAATGGCATAAAGGCCTGCATGAGTAAGCCAGCCAAAGCCAGCCAATGGCATAAAGGCCTGCCGGCAAGTAGAGTGGGTCCAAAGACCAGCTGACCTGCCAGGTGTTGATGCTAAAACAGGGATGGAGCAGGATAGGGCCGGAGCGGTCTGGATGGTGGCTAGATATGGGTGCCAACGTCAACACAGACTAAGCAAGGCTAGGGTGGACGGTCCAAGGACCTGTCCCTTGACAAGCTCTACTAAGCGTGTAGCCACCAAACAATCGAATGAAGGACCAGACAGCTCATGTTCAGTAGAAGTAAAGCGGACATAAAGGCACTTGGCCTCCCTGGAAGAGCCCAAAGGAGAACCAGCCCTCTTGCCAACAGAGCGCCTCTCCAGCAACTCTCCTCCCACCTCTACCGACTCTTCTTGCTCTATTGCTTTCTCCTTGCCCTTGTTTTTTTCTCCTCTCTTCGGTGGCCAGCTACCAGTTGGCATGGTAATCCCTCTTTGAAGGGTGGCAAGGGCGCATCACTTTGATGAGTCAGCAGCGCAAAGCTTTCCTCCATGATGCTGGTGACTCCGCTAGACTCTACCGTTGCCTGCTCGCTCAACACGTACTCCCTAGCTTTTCTGACCTGTACCAACCGCTCAAACGTCCTCTTGACAATGGAGTCCTCCTTGCCACGCTCTCAGGACTTGAGGCCATTATAAGTGCAGGCCCGCTTGAGGGCGTCGCAGTGATAGCATGGCAGGATGCCAGTAGGGAACCAGCATGCCTTGGGGTTGTTGTCAGCCCAGCACTTGTCACACTAAGTCCAATAAAAGTCAGCTTGGTTGCTCAACGGTTTAAGAGCTACTTACCGTGCCTTTGGAATCTTTGTACGCTTGGCGCTGACCAGGTGCCACTGTCTTCTTACCCTTGGCTCCACCCATCACCACTCTGGCCACCATATCTATGTCCAGCACTACCTCTGCCCTCTGAGTTGCCAACAGGTCCCTCAATTCAGTGTCAGTAAACACCATTTGCATAGGCACCTGGGGTAGTGATGGGTCGCTAACAAAGAAATTTTGAAAATAAAGACCTACCTCGTACATAGACGCTACCCTTGTGGACTTACGGGACTAAGTGGAACAATTAGTGACAAGAAATTAGCGACAGTTGGCAAGAACACATACCTTGCACAGAGAAAACACTTGTGCTGTTGAGCCCCACCTGGGAGCTGCTGGTGCAGGGCTCTCATCGCCAGCAGCCACTCATTGCATGTGATGAGCGCAGCGCTGCTCCTGACACATCTTAGCAAGATTGTCTTCAGCCAACAGGCTGGAACCAGCAGGAGGAGGAACCAACAAAGACAAAGTCAATGCCACCAGGGTGCTACCACCAGGACCGCTCGAAGAGACGCCCAGCTGACCAGCTACCGATCCAGTTGCCAAGCCTGCCTCCCAAATCTCCTCCTGCCACCTCCACTCCCTCTCCTCTTCCATCTGCTGCCACGCCTCTGCCAAAAGAGCCTCTTGAGCAGCTTGCTGTTGCGCCAGGATGGGCTCAACAATTAGCGTCTCTTTGCTGTCAGAGGAAAGCTCAGGCCAGCACTAACAATAGGAAATAAGCGACTTACCCTTAACAACCTTAAGAACTCACTGGTCGAAAAGGACCTCCACCCAAGATCTCCACCAGCTTATCATCAACTGAGGGGGTGGGAGGGGGTTGAGGTTGCTAAATGGTCAGTAAAAGACAGTACAGTCACTAACGACACGTACCAGGAGAGCCTCGTAAGGTGCCAGCCACTCAGCACCCTCATGCTTGGCTGCACAAGCAATACACCACACACACAAGGCCTCCTCATTGTCCCATGACACCCCAGCAGACTTGTGGACCTCCCACCTCTCCAGCAACCTCAGTATCCCCACCACCAACTCTTGTGAGGCACCAGCACCTTTGCCAAGGTGGCACGCCAAGAATATGGAGGCCTTGAGGATGAACATTAGGGCACAAGCGCTAGCGTCAGTGGCGGCAATCACAGAAGACATTTGTAAGATTTAGAGTTGAGGAGTAGTGGGAATCAAAATTGGCTGCTCACAGGGGATTTTGATGGAGTTCTGATCACGGTCACCAGACCTTTTGAGTAGGTGGTTATGCACACGGGCCTCGTAACGACACGTGATATTGGGGGTTGACTGAGGACAGTCAATTTTTCAGTTGGGGAGAGATAATAAGCCTCTGGCTGGGCTCAGTGCACCAGCGCTATTTTTAGTGACTTATATTTTGCAGCTAGCAGGGATCAAACTCTCACATGACAATCACAAGACTTGGCAACCACAGGACCTTGTTGACCACCTGACTTGGCAATCACCTGCCACTCACCTGACTTCAGCCTGGCCCTCTTTCAGGTCCCTGATCAGTGATAGCCAACTCCAGGGCCTTTAGCAATGCCTATTAAAACCCAGTGCTTCTCAAAGATCCAATGTCAGATCACTTTAGCGATGCTTATGGCTTACCCAATGCTTAGCGACTTACTCGAGACAGGCTCCTTGATGGTTTCAAGCCTTAGCAATGGTCCCCACACATTTGGCCTTTTTCACTATTAGGATGTTGAGTTAGCGCTTGCCAACTTGACAGATGCCGTCACTTAGCGACTTTCACTTTCCATCATACTTGTCATTATTTTTCTTGATTGATTAATTAGTGACTTTTTAGTTAAATTAACATGGCAAATTAGCGCCTGTAAATACTGTACATATTTTGTCTTAGCCATCATTGAATCATACACCCCACAGTTCAGATCACATTCTAGCGCATTCTAAGTCCTCAGAGTTGCTAAGTGATACAGTCTTGCTGACCCTCCTACTGACTTTTGCCTATCAACTTTCATACTTATGCTATACAAGCACACTATTGCCAAACATCAAATGTCACTAAGGTCTTTGCCTTGCAGGCTTACAGCTTAGATCGCTAAGCAACCCATTTATTTCTTTAAGTCCAAACCCTACTAAAAAGACTACGCTTCTGGGACCCTGCTCGGGACTCTCTCAACACTAGCGACCACCCGATGCTACTCATTTGTGAGGCACTAAGTTTACCATCTACCAAAACAGTGCTTAGTGACTTTTGGGCATTATCACTATCCTGCAGCCCCCACTTGTCTGTGCATACGGATTTTGTACCAGAGGGGCACCCCAAGCATAGCGCCAGTGCAGCCTTCACAACTAAGTCCTCCTGTATTCCTTCCTGGTTACCTCGGCAGATGTCCCAGAGTATGTTGACCTCATTGTTAGACGTCAACACCCCTGTTTGAACACATGCTTTGGTTGATCAGCTAGAGAGCATCAAGGGCAGTAGGGCCAAAAGTCTCACTTCCTGTGCTTGTTCCTCTCACTTGTTTCAGCTTGGTTCTTTGCTCTCTTGGAACTGGACTGTACAATAGTTCGTGTTTATTTCAGATTCTAATGTAGTGAGCCACCAGAAATTACTAACCAAACACCTTCTGAGAAAAATAAATTAGAAACAGAGGTAAATACAGCATATTTCTTGTTTCCTTTGTCACACTTGTTGATTGCCTTGAACAGGGATATTTGTGATATTTTTGCCTCCTCAGCTACTCAACTTGGTGGATGTAGCCACCAATCTATCCCAATCTATCCCAACCTATCCCAACCTATTCCTATAGGAGTGGTTTTGACAATGATAGGTTGCCCTACCAATTCTTGCTCTTCAGTTGTTCAACTTGGCGGATGTAGCCATCAATATCCCCTATAGGATTGGTTTCGGCCATATGGGCACTCTACTGAGCAAGACCAAGCCAGAAGAACTTGTTTGGAAGCAGTAGATTGAGAGAAAAGACAAACTAGGTGCATTTCTTGGTCAAATGACGTTTTTTAGTTTGACATAATAGCACAAACAGGTACTCAATGATCATTGGACAATTTGCCCGTCATTTTAACTGTACAGGACTATTGAATACATTTGTTGCTCAGTCTATCTATCTCCTGTAATTGTTTCTGCCATGGAGGAGCCTCCTCAGAGGGAAAACTGCATGTCTGTCTCTAGTTTTTTGAACAATGATTCTGTCTCTCGCACTTCTTGGGTCAACATACAGACCAAGCTCTCTGATTTATGCAATTTTCTTCCTTCTGACTCTCTGCTTGTCCTGAGCCATATTGCATGCGCATTAACTCAGGTTCTGGATTACTTGAAGATTCATGCTCAAAATGCAACCTCTCCTCAATCACCCCTTCCATCTCAAACTGGAACACCAACTCCATCACATGTTAACAACTGTCTACGCACCCAACCCCAACAACAGGGTGCAATACACCAACACCACAGTCTCAATCACCAACAAATGAAGTTTTTACAGTTGATTGTGAAAAAGGTCCTATTAAGCTCAATCATAAAACAACGCTATCAGTTCTCTACCGATACCATGACCCTGAAGCATGCATTGAGTATCCTGAGACCGCTCTCAAAAATCCTATGAGGTACCTATTTAGACGTAATCCTAATAATTGGCACAATCCATACTATAATTTTGCGTATTCATTGGGTGAACCATCTGGCCATACTCAAGTTGGACATGAAGTGACATGTCCTTTGTTAATGGACAGTGCTGATAACCTTGTACTCTGTGTAAGGAGGCATTTCACCTGTGAGTATCTCAATTCTTGTCCAACTTATAAATCAGTCAATTGATTTCCTTTATAGGTCAAGGCTCAAAAGCTTGTCCTCAAGCTGATATTGATGCATTGAAGGAACTGCATACATCTGCAACTCAAGAAATAATTGCAGAACACCTAGCCAATGATAGATCCAGTTGTTTGGAGGCATCATCGCCTGATCATGACATTTCCTGCAAGACAGCTGCTTTCATTGCAGCTGTTTGTAAAGTTGGGTGTGGAGCAACCGAATATGAGAGAACTGTACTGTCACAAAGCAAACAGATCCAATACAATACAACTGAAGCTATAATCAAAAAGTCTCAACAAGGTTATGTGCCCACCAAAATGAAATATAAAGGAAGAATTGTATTGAAGTACAGTCACATCAACGGTCAAGAGAAGTTTTGCTTAAAGTATGTATACTGTTTCACCTTTGTCTCCCATTTTACTTAATCCAAACCAGGTGCAAATATTATCAAAAGAACAGTCATGACCACTATCTGCAATATCTTGGTGATAGTTATGATTTTGACTACTTAGAGGCTTACTTCAATGAAGATTCAGATGAACTTGATTGCATCAGCATGCAGCATTTATATCTGGGTTTGGCCCACTTGTAGAATGCTCTACAGTGACAAACTTTTTCTCACAAAAAGTTTGCTGTTGTAAGTGCTATTATTGACTGCAAGTCCAAGCTCCTAAGAGCTTTTCTCATAGCTTGTGATCACCATTTATCAGATGGCAACCTTTTTCAACCAGAAATGGTACAACTGACTTGTCAAGTCAAGATTCAAATATTTGAACCCACAGAAAACTTTTGAACTGCATGTCCATGGACTTTTGTAACATTTTTGAGAGAGCATACACACCCAATTCCCCTTCCACAAAAGACTCCACCACATATTTGGTCACAAATAATATGCCTACTTGAACGCCTTGGAACCAACCTTGCTGACCTGACTCCACAACGTTTTTTGCGCCATCCTGTCACAAAGGATTATCTTCAAAGAACTCTTCCTCAAATCCCGTCACCTACATTGAGCGACCTACATATCTCTTTAGCTAACTGCAAACACTTGGCTTATTTCATTGATCAAGTCAAAAAGAAACTCTACCCTCAAAGAACTGGATGGAATGGTGAGTGTGTCCATTTACTGCTCAACTTACATTGGAATACATATGTCTAATTGTTTAGGTGTCAAGAAATACAAGGAAAATGACAATTCAAATTCAAGTCCTGATGAAGTCTATATTCACAAGATCATAGAGCTTCCTTTTGGCACATTGCCCATCTATCCTGAAGATGAACCAGCTAAGAAGGACCAGAATGCTGATGTCTACATTGTTATTTGCATGAGCAAAGAAGGCAGTTGCCGATTGTCAAAGGCTCAGTATATTCAAAGCGACATTGGTTTTAAATGTGTTGTGGGTTTTTATGAATTTGAGCTTGCTTGTCTTGATTATGATGCCAATACAAGTACAAGTCTTTTTCCTCAAAAATGACCTCCCCTTTCTCAAAGATTTCCTTTATTGAACTTAATACAGGTGTGATATTTTGTCGTGTATTCTTAAACTGACAAACTGCTGCTGCTCATCAATGGTTGTTTCATGAAATTGAAAAAATTGTCAAGCTTGATACTGGTAGAGCACTTTGTTGGCACCATATCCATGGAAACTTGCCTGATGAGACAGATGGCATGATCCTTCAATTTGCTGCCGATCAGCATGCAGGTCAAGCTAAAGGTTTGTTGGTACATTTGGCTTTGATGCACATCACTAAGATGTATATTTAACTTGCCAGGTCTAGGGTTACATCTTCAAAGTTTGGCACAGACATTGCCATATAAACACGACCTTCATGAGCCTCATAAGCTACTTGCTGACTTGAATGAGTATGAGCATCTGCATTGCCTCTTCTGTCTTTGCACCGTGCATGTCTATAGAAATATTCATGAGGCTCATGGTCTTACCAATAAAGTGAAAAACTTGATGCAAAGCCTTGTATGCATGGAGCATCCTGATTGGCAAGGAGCACTTAATAAAATATGTACACTTGGCAGAAAAGTTAGAACTGGTAAGCATTGTTAACTGTTGCTTCAAACTTGAGCTAATTTATTTGAAAGACTGGGTCAAAAACAAAATTGATAGCAAATTCGCATTTGAAGGACTTTGTTGGGAGAAGAGCATGATACCATGGTCAATTTGGAAGGCTGGCAAAACCAACAGCAATCTGGTTGAAAGCACTCATACAAATGTCAACAGAGAAGGTATAAGCTGCAGTTTGTTAAGTGGAATAGCCAAAGGAAGGGCATTCAATAATATGAAGATGAAGACACTATCTGTGCTTGAAACAGCTGGCATTTGGCCTTCTTACAAGTCTGTTCATGTTGTCAAAAATACAACCAAGAACTTGAAATGCAAATGTGTATAGTTCTTTACTTTGTTATCACAAAGATGTACTGAACCTAGTTTTCAATAGATCAAAGTCATTGCAATCATCTTATGTATGAAGATGCAAAAATTACAGCTTATAATGCTAGGCTTGAAAAAGCATGAACAAGTCTTGCAAGAGTGACAGCAGAAATATCAGTGCTACAGAATTGGCTAAGACTGGACAGTCTTTCTCACAACTCACTTCAACACCAACGCCTTATTACTACTCTTGAAAAGGCCCAGATGCTCAGAGTAAAAGCCCAGATCAAGTATGACAAAGAAGTTGGAAATGCGGCTGACTTAAAAGGTACTGGTTCTGGAAAGATCATTCTTCAGACCTCATAAATTGATACAATACTTGCATACTGTATAGTATTTCAATTTATTGAGCACCTAATCTAATACAATGCTTTCAATTCATCAAGAGTGACCCACAGCCATGACCCATCCATCCAACGAGTTTCTTTGAGCTTTTGCATTTCTTGATATTTCTTTTGGTCTTTGGCCTTCAGCTGATCTTTGGTGCATCCATCGTTATCAATCCACCGAATGAGGTCAACAGAGCAGTAGTGGGTGATTAAAACATGAGAGTCATCAGGGTGGATGGGCGTGTTGAAATGAATGCAGAGAGCATGTTTATTGTGGAAGCATGAGGAAAGCAAACAATCAACTTTAAATCCCAAAAAATGAACTTCCCACTTTGATCAGCATTGAATTTTCCAAGAGCAGTTATCAAGTGCCATACAAATGGGAGGTTTTTGGGGTCCCAATGTTTGTAGGTTCAAACATTACTGCCAAAGTTAATTGCAGTGGTGGAGAAGATGGATTTGGAAAAAACACGGTGGATATCAGGCAGCGGATCTTTCCACAATTTCTTCATATGTTGGTCCAGGTATTGAAACAAGCATGGGGACCATAGCTGTACAAAAGCTAGCAAAAGTCACATCAGCCTTGACAGAAAACAAGTTTGTTCAAAGACTGACCACTTGCATAAGATGCCAGGCACTTGCACTTCAGGAAATCCTGTGGGTTTCTGAAGAAAAACCTTGTTAGAAACATGTCATGTAATTTCTTACAGGTTCATCTCAAATAATAATTAAAATATAAATTTAGAAAAAATTAAATCAAATTTATTGTGTTTATATAATGTTTTGTGAGAAAGAAATATCCTTTTTCTCTGTATGTTTCTTGAGAAACACCTTGGAAACATAATTTGTGTTTCTAAAATTTTTCTCAGAAAACATTAAAATTATATTCCTTTGTTTTTCTCAGTATACCTTTATCATTTTATAATTAAATTTTCCTTAGATAAAACGCTTTGTTTTTTTAAAAAAGAACACAAATAAAAAATATCTAAAATGTTTTTGCAGAAACATGAATCAGAAACACACATCGTGTCGGTGAGCGCGTCATTCATCAGGTGCTGATCAACGCACTGATCAGGTTGCGGTCAGTGATCACATCAAGATTTCTAAAAATAGCGACCCACTCTGTGTTTGCTTGAACACATTCCAAGTTTTGAAACCGGCTTTCAGAGTCCACAAGAATAGAAAAGCTTATTTGCAAGTCAAGACCACTAAATATGAGACCAGCTGATTTTCCTTCTCAGGCCAGCACCAACCCTTGCCCTCGACCTCCTCAGCCTCAACCCAAGCCCACCACCCTTTCACCTCCAAACGTCGAACCCGCTACAAC
>QLOM01003432.1:0-12163 GCA_003313785.1 Termitomyces sp. MG148 | reverse complement strand
GAGCGCTTAAGATCTTTCTGCTCATGCGTAGGATAACCCAGTTTAAATATACACCACATTATACAGTGTTGAGGATACAAATTAGATAATCACTTAGTATGTTTTCATTCCGAATGTTTCCGTCACACCTCAGTGCATTCCATTCACTGAGGTGTAAGTCGCTCTTTTATACCACACATTCATTTACTTATTATTGTTCAGTATCTACCTCACTTAGGTACATACAATACATTCATTCAGTGCATTCCATTCACTGAGGTTATCTACCACACTTAGTCCTGAAACTAACTCCCAGTTCCTCACGAGACCGGCCCTGCTCAACATACAGCCCGTATGTTTTTGTTCACTCCACCTTCTTTCACTTCTCGTTCCTTTCCGAACGCACGAGCTTTCTATACTTGTCCAGCTTTCTCTGTTATATGAAATATCGTGCGCAAGTAAGTCTCGACATATCTCAGCTTCATTTATATCCAGAATGACACTTAAATGAGGCTGCCTAATTGACTGTCAATTTTTTCAGATAGACGGATCAAGATTACCATGTTCTTCGATGATGATGTCGATTACCTGCTGTACCCACATAAACGATATACTTCTCTTACTCTCAGAAGCATGTTTCAATTTCTTACATTTTTATTCAATGATATTGATAAAACCATCCGGAATAAATACAATAAGGCCCAAAAGAATCAATGCCTTCATTCGTGTTCAACATCCCTACCTCGCCCTTCCAAAAGCCTGACCAAAACCTCGTTCTGCCTCTCAAGGGCGGCGCGTACCTCCTCAATTTGCATACTAAGCTCCGTCTGGTTCTGCGCCAGCTTTCGATTCGTAAGGTCTTGGGTTGGCGGCGGCGCCGTTGGTAGTGGTGTTGATGTCGATGTGGCAGTCGGATGCGGGTGAGTGTTCTGGTTCTGGTGTAGGCTTGAAGAGTGGGGATGATGGTGCTGCTGATGTGGGTATGGAGGGTATGGAGTGGGAGGGTATGCATGTCTGGACAAGCTAGGCGAGTTTAATGGAAAGTAGGATTGGATCGGAGAGTCGGCGGGGTACGTGTCCGATGCGCCGGCTTCATATTCATTCTATAGATCGTTGTTTGGCTTCGAATAAGAAGGGAATGAAAGAAACGTACCTGCCGAGCGGTCATCTGCTCCCATACGATGCTGAACTCGCGTCCGAGGACAAAACTCGGGAGAGTGATGAATAAGAGGCCAAATACTAGGATGGGGAGGGTGATTAGGCGACCGAGGAAGGAGCGGGGTGTAATTTCTCCGTAGCCAACGGTTGTAATAGCTATATGAAGATAATGAGAAATTGATATTTCCATCGGTGGTGAAGACGTACTGACAAGGACAAACCAGGCAGCAGCGGGAATGCTCTAGCAGATGGACAATGAGAAAGTACATTGATGGGAAGGAGAAAACGTATGGAGAATTGCGTTGGATCGCCATCTACATTGACAAAAGTTTCGAGGACAGGGTCCCAGGTGCCCCTTTCAGCAAAGTATCTGGGAATGACGTAAGGAAGAGAAGACGAGCATGGAAAAGAACACAGACAAAAGAGTACTAAAGACTGTGAGGATCATAATGACGAAAAAGCCGATGGCGAGGAGCGCGTGTTGCGATCGGCGGACAGAAATGTACATGGCTTCGATCGTTCTGAGGGCAAGTCGGCATCGAGGCACAAAATTCATGGGGTAGAACACTTACAGGAGGATTGTGTGGTTGTACCTGAACGGCCTGAAAACGCGAAGAAGGCGGAACATACGTAAAATAGAGAACCTAAACAAGACTGACTGATTTCCGTGAACGTTTAGCAATAGGAAATCGAAAGATAACACGAACGGTATCTTGGTGCATCAAGATCTCAATATAATACGGCAGAACCGCCAGCAAGTCAATAACCCCATAGAACGCCGCCATGTAACCAAGACCAAATTAAACGTTAGACTTTTACGCACACGTCACCCACTTTAAAAGGCTCATCCACGACCCACTCCACGCCACGCACCGATCAACATACTCAATTGTGAAGAGTGCCACCAGCGTCGTCTCCACCCCAAACCACGCCCCGACAGAGATCTCGTGCAGCGTCGGGATCGTCTCCAGGACAGTCACAAGCGCGGAGACGAGAATCAAGAATGTCACCAGCATGTGCAAAAAAATGGCTGCGCTTGAAGACTTTGGTTGTTCCAACAGAGCATGTAAGCTGCGCTTCCAGGGCGGGTGGATCGATAATAGTGTCGCGTCGTAGCTCGCCTTGCTCTCCCCCACTATGACATTGCCTAATTTAGAAGGAGGAAAACACGATCACGTGTAGTCATCACATGGATGATCATGTGCGGTGTTGATGTTTGTTGTTGAACGTCGCATTCTCACTGCACCACCACAATGGATGGCCGTCTCAACAACGTTAGTCTATCCTGCTGCCCTTTAACTCACAGGCCCTGTCCTGGTCTGCTCTAGATGACCTATGCATGCATTCCTGGCCACAAGGTATGTCCAAATAATCTGTTGTAGCATGCCAATGCAAAACGGAACCTTTTATGACGTGCCATGACTTTTACAAGCCCGTTACTGCCCCCACGACACATTCGGACCTTACATGATGTGTCATTATGCTCAATCTCAACAATATAACTGGCTTATGTTTTGTATGTGCTCCTACAACATGTCTTGTAGTCATTACCTGTCAGTACCCTGTTGAACATGTGTAATCTAAGAATCTTATGTAATTTTTTTTCTAGGATTGAAAGACATGCATGTAAGCTGAACTGTAAGTACACTATGCTTTTGGTCTCTTGTTCAAGATAGAAAATTTAATTTTTTATTATACAAACATTACTTACGGGATACGGAGTGGTTTGTATTATATAATTACGCATATCTCCGAAGTCACGAGGTGTCATAGTGGGGGAGAGCAAGGGCACTTTCGCGTCGTCACTTGAGAGAGCGCCAGGGAAGACGTCGGCAGAAGGCGAGCCAGGCGCATTATGTGGAGGTAAAGGTGGATCTTCTGTTAGGAAATGGGAAGGTTCACCTACACGGATTGGCGTAGGCAGAGCCATTCATGGGCTTGTGGTCGACGAGAAATTGATGGTTTTCGACACACGTGATCGGTCGATTCCTTGATTGCAACGGAAGCAAATGCCTGACGCAAGATCTACGTCGCTTTTTATGTTGCGTTGTTAGATGCCAGGCCGAGGTTCGCTAAGTATGTAAGAACCACGACTTTGCAAAACACTCGATTTCCGTCTCCAGTGTGTAAGAACCATCTCTTTGAAGAGTCCCTACGGCATAGCTTCCTCGTCTAAAAATTATCCAGGACTTGTATATTAGAATCTTCCTAAAGATATGCGAAGCGGCGGAAAGAATAGTGTATAACGTGGTCGTGGTATGTAGCGATGATATGTGAGAGAGCACGAATTGAGATGCAGTGAAATGGTACACAAGTATGATAATGACAGTGGTACAACATGAATTTAGAACAGATACTATAAGGTAGACCATAGATCAGAAGCAAAGCAAAGCAAAAAGCGGACAAAACTAGAGAATTCCGGAATCTTTCAGTGCATTCTGTAATATTGTTTCTTTAACGGCGGCAAAGACAAGCCTGATATTCTGCGTGTCCGTGGCTTGTGTCAGACTATGAAAGAGAAACACATTCAATACATCATGAAACAAAGAGAAGAGTTTAGATGGAAACACCAAACACGTTGACCAGGGCAAACACAGCGAAAGCATTCGACATGGAACCCATAGGATACAAAGGAATGAAGAGACAAAGAGACGACGTACTGAGGATACACGCTCAACTTCATCCTGTTTATCTGCATAAACTTCCAAAGGATGTACTTGGCCGCCTTGTTGATGTCTGCGCCTCCCGTGTACTCTGGAAAGTATTTCTGCAGCGGCATCTGCACGAACAGAGACATATCAGTGTCAAATGCGAGGATGCACAAACGCAAAACGCACCTTCGGCAGCTTCACCTTGAACACGTCGATTTTATTCAAGAACAGTATCATGGACGTCCGGAGGAACCACCTAGAGTTGATGACGGACTCGAAAAGATACAGTGATTCCCTCATTCGGTTCTGTGAGATAGATGTAAGATAAAAAGGTCATCAGGATTGAATGCAAAATGGCAGAGCGGCCCAAAGAGAAGTAGTAATGTAAAGATCAATAGGTAAAAAGAGACGACAAGGAAAGAGGAACACCGAAAGGAAAAAGTAGAGCCAGACAATTAGAAGAAACGAGCCAGTCAAGCGAGGTGAAAGCTAGAAGGAGCGACGGAGAAATCAACAAACGCAACTTCAAATGAAGCTGCACCATTCAAGTACACCACCCACAAACCCCCATGAACAAAAATGACACAGAATCAACCCACCAACAGAAAAAAAGGTGGGTTAATTGTAGATAAGAGATGAACAGAGGATAATAAAGGTATTGGACAGACCGATTCCGGAGAGGCACGAATGCTCATGAGATTTTTCCCACCTGTTGTGATCCCTCCATAGCGATGGACAACGCGAAAACGCCAGCACAAAAAAATAAAGAATTAAAAACCACACGAGAAGAGATCCAACCACATTGTGCCCAACAAGGAAGAAATGAAGCACAGAAATCGAAAGCGTAACATCCAATGCACAATACCTACCTGTGATTTCTCCCCCAATAGCACTTGATCGTATTCGCTCAGCGCCGTGCAAAAGATAATGCTCGTCACACTCTCAAAGCAGTGAATCCATTTCTTACGCTCGGATCGTTGACCGCCGACGTCGAACATGTGTATTCTGTAAGTAGAAGAGCAATTAGCATATGTTGAGCGGATGAGGGTAAGAGGTATGTGTGAAAAAAGGGAGTTCAATAAGGAAACAACCAGAGAATGAGGGCAAAAATTGTGGAATAAAGGACAAGTCGGGTCGGATTGTGATGGAGATTGGCAGAGGAAAGTTCGACAAGGAAGAAATGCATAGATCAAGCAACATAATCAGAGCGTGAGAAAGAAAATGAAGGAATGAAGCAAAACAAGGGATATGGAAGCGAGTGTTTGCACAAAAAACAGGGCTCATACGATGTGGCAAGTGTGAGAGGCATGGGTAGGTAGGAGGACAAGAATCAACGCAGACGAGCAAAAGACAGAGTGGCAGCAAAGAAAGCCTTGCTCACGATAAGGTATCCATCAAAAACCGCTCTTCAGATATCCCAAACGTCCTTCTCCTCGCACGAAGAACGTCAGTCTCATTGGGAATGTATCCCGGCATGCCTATTCGTAGTATTTGGGAGAAGAAACTAGATACAATGAAGTTGTCAGTAAGGTACTAACCTCAAGGGGACCGAACTCACTAGGTAGCTGAATCCATGAGTTAAAAATTACTCGTATGTTCGTCCATGATCTTCTGAAAGGTCTCATCCTTCCACACCTGATTTATTGCCTCGGCAATTTCGGGCGCGAACCACGCACCCTCCTCCTCCCCCTTCCCTTTGACCTTCTCATCGCCCTCATCTGCAAACCCCTCATCCTCTGGATTAATTTCAGTGAGCTCCTTACCCTTGACCCTCCTCCTCCTTGCCTGACCCAAGGTTGACGGTAGATGACTCGTTGAGCTTGTCTTGATCCCGGGCACACGGTACGCGAGGATCTTGTCCGCGAGCACAGCGTTACGGAGGGATGCACAGTCCATACGCAGGTTACGCATGTAGACGAGAACACCGTGTACAGAATCGAGGACGTTCTTGTAAACGACAGGTCGGTATGCTTCGAGCTCAGCCTGTGAGAAACCGTTCTGGTGAATGATCTTCATCTGCTTGACGATTGTGCTCTTTCCGGACTCGCCGGAGCCTGTTAGTGAGTTGGTTAGAAAGGAAGAGGAGGTGGCAGACGACGAACCTAGCAACAAGATCTTGCACTCCCGCTTATACTTCTTCGCATCCTCTTCGATCTGTCTGTCGATCGCGTCCGACCTCGCCTTCTCCTCCCTATCAATCGTCGAGATACATCCACCCATCGCCACTCGTAGTTTTTAAACCGATGCAAGTTAGAAGACACGCAGGAAATACGACAGCACCGCCTTGTTGATGTTGTACAATTGTTGTCGATGAGAGAATGAGCACTAGATAGCCTGCAAAAAAACCTGGATTTATATTGAGTTTATTGAGCAGAGGTACGGGATAACACGTTTTATCTAACATAAATCCTCCGGGACTTGAGATTACGTCGGTACCAAGTAAGCTTGAGTAATGGCGAGCATTTGGTGAGGATGGATGACGTAAGTAATTCAAATTTACTTCTCACATTCGCGGTCTGGAAATCAGCCTCACAAAATGTTATTCTTTAAAATTTCTGGCGCAAGCGTCGTAGGGGTCATCCGACACTTGCCCCGCGAAATCCCTTGTTCATTCTCTGTTGAATATAGCTACTCAGTCTTTGTAACACAAACGACTGTATATTTGTATATGTACCTGTTGAATATAGCTACCGATCCATATGTTCCAACTGTATAGTCTCCTTCCCTCTGCGGCGGCGGCGTCGATCACGTGTTCGAGACGCGTGTTGCGATCCCTCGTTCCTGACATTCTCAGAGTTGGTAGCCTTCTACTCCTCCGTGGTAATCATCAAGCCAATTTGATTTATTGCTATAGCCAAGACAACCTCCGCATACGTCTCATCTGTGCTTCAACCATCTCGTGTGATGCCGTCATGCCTCTTCAGAGATCGCGTTTCGTGGTCGACATGAAAACGGATACTATGATCTGTATCAAAAATTAAATTATGTGATGTCCTTCTCTTCCCTCTCCGCATCAAAGTCTTGCCCGACCATGACTACAAAAGGAAACAATAGGCATGTTGATGTGACCATATTTGATAGAAAAACGCTTGTCGAGGAGATTGACACTTAACTTCGAGTCCAGTACGTCGTTTGTTTACGTTACTTTTCTCTATTCCATTTACTTCCAAAAGTCTCGGCTTTACGCCACTGAGACACCTTTCAATTTATTTTTACTCCACTTGATTAAAAAGCGTCTCAGTAGTTTGAACACTTAAAATAGCGTACAATCTACGCTGGGGTCAAGTTATCTTTTTGATTCTTGACTCCAGGTGTGTAATTAATAGTTATATCAATCAAGTTATCTTTTTGATTCTTGACTCCAGATTAATTCCACTGCGTTATAATATGCTACGTCAACGCTCCCACTATGATGGAAAGACTTTGGGCAAGATGGGGAGAGCAGGAGGGCAGAATTCACTTGGAAGTAAAAGGGTTCAGTGTCCACTTGTACTTGAACACAACACTCAAATATTGGAGCCAGTCATTTACCTATTGTTAGACGCTAGTAACACCGTAAGCGTCCCGAGCTCTGATGACCGTGCAAGGGTCAATATACATTCATTTATTCTCCCTTATCTCACCCTTGATACAGACAATAAATATATATACTACGGACAGTAAATACTACCCTCAGTCAAGTATACGACGACTGAGGGTAAGTGAAATATATAATCAATATAGACATCATACTTACAGATATTTCTACCTAGTTCAGGATACTTACTCGTGTTCTAGGTAGGTTCAATATGAGTCAAGTATACGACGACTGAGGTTCAGGATACTTACTCATGTTCTAGGTGTCAACTCTCAACAGGTTATGGAAGAGTGCTGCTCGCATACTGAGGTTGACAACTGGAAATTTTCTCTGTGGACTTGCTGTCTGATTTTGGTGGGTGTTTGCCCTGATATCATTTTGTTGTTTGATTGCCACGACTTCACGTGCATCGCCTGGTTGGGACCTACATCACCCTACTATTGTTATCTGTCTCGAATCTGACTTGCTACGATGACGATGCCACCCTCCTCACTCTCTGATGCTGCAGCAGCTGAACTACGGAAGGTTGACAGTACTGCACCTGTGATCATGCAGATCAAAGTCTCGCTCTGATATACTGGAGATCTGCTTGCAAAGGACAATGGGAAGTGGACACTGTGGTCAAAATATATGAAGCTTGAGCTTACCATGTGCAGATTATACAAATAGATTTTTGACCCCCCGACATCCCAAATCAAATCCATGAACCACGTGCATATAGGAATTATCAGTTGAATAACCACCTGGCAAGATCCTTTTTGATGTTGGGCTTGTCGGAATCAGAGCGCAGCCTTGCTGATGATTTTATCAATGCTAAATCCCTGTGGGAATACCTACAAGCTAGGCATGGTGGTGCCAGCCCTGTCCAGCAGGTTAGGTTACTGCAGGAGGCTTTGATTACGAAGTGTTCTCCGACAGAGCCTAACCAATCTTGTTTTGTTAGACACCCCTTCTCCTCCAGTTGCCAGTGTCAGGGGACTCCTCATTTCTCCCTTCTTTCACTCCTTATTCCTTCATTCTTCCTCTATTTATTTCCTTATTTCTGCTGTCACTCTTTTACCTTACTGCTTCTATTCTTTCAACACTATCTATTAGTACTATTCTCAGCCCTTGAGGTGCTCTGGTTCTTTAGTTATCATTCAAACAAGTGTAGCCAACGCTTCCAGAGGCTTAGTCATCTCGAGATCAAGGCTAGCCTCCAAATTACTAAGCAAGTCACATGAGACATGTGCATGACCTCTGGCAATGACAATTTCCGAGTTTTTGATTATTTTCGGAGATTTTCCTTTTTTAGATTATAAATTTTATTGTGGCTTTTGTCATGCTATACAGTTACTTCCCATGCTTCTGGAGCCTTGGAAGCATCACTCCTGGCATAGGGAATCCCTAGACTTGTTTTCTTTGGATTCCTCTCTGCCAGGTGAGGAGTTATAGTTGTATTACCTATATATACTTTGGATTTCCCTCTGCCAGCTGTGTGACTGAGCCATAGCCTTCAGAGGTCGCCCTTACAGCCAGTGACTTGGAGGAGATTGCTTCCCAACTGGCAGAGACCCGGCCTCCTAGCGCTGGTGATTTGGGAGAAGAGGTTGAGGAAGGGGAAGGAGAGGAGGAGGTAAGACTCCTCTCCAGGTGTTGGGTGTCGCTAACCAACCTTTGTGCTCAGCTGGCGACTGCTTGTGATATGTCCTCCAGTGATGAGGACTATGAACAGATTGAGCACCCTGCGCTGGTTGCTAGGATAGACTTGCGTTGGAGGCCCCTTCCCACCTCTTGAATGACAGATGGCGACTTTGATTGGCTGGGTGAAGAACTGCTTTACCCCATCACCGGTATGAGGTTGCCAGAGGAGCTGGCGTGGTTCATGGAGCAAGCGGTGGGTATGGAGTTGGTCATGGCGTGGGAGATGAGGGTGGTTGACAACAAGATGGTGGGGATGAGGATGAGGCAGAGGACGCTGGGACACAGCATTGCTATCTTGAGGTGGTACCAGCAGGATTGCAAGGAGGCGCTAGGGACTGGTTAAAAAAAAGGAAAAGACTTGGCAAAAGTGGTGCTGTAGCAACTTGGGCTTTTAAGAGAACACTCAGTAGATCATCATGGTGAAAAAACCCTTGTAAGGAGTTGCGCAAGGCACCAGATGGCAATCAAAGTCGCTAGTGCTGCGTCTTGAGGTAAAGTAAAACGTCTGTATAGTAAAAACAAATAAGTAAGGAAAGAGAAAGAGAGTCAGTAAGGAAAGTAATGGTATTTTAGTCTTCTTCTTCTTCAGGTGGTAAGTCGTCGTCATCCAATAGGTCAGTTTCTTCAAGTTCTCTGAGCTTGGCAGTATCAATGTCTAGCGCCTTGAGTGGTAAGGATATTTGGTCATGTGCAAGGTAAGGGAGCAATCGGAAGGCAGCAACTGGTCTGTGCAGTATTGACCCATCTAGTTCACAAAGGGCATAAGTGCCTCCATGGTTATGAGAGATAACTACCAATGGCCCCAAGTAGCAAGGGCACATTTTCTTGTTGTGAGTGGTCTCTATCTTGGAGTTCCTCATGAGCACTAGCAACCCACAGCTAAAGTTGTAATCTCTGATGGTTGCACTGTGGTCCATTTCAAACCTTAGCGCTGCTTTCCATCTGGCGCTAAAGACTGTTTCATGTAAGCATGCTAAGTCTTCATTTTGTCATTGTAAGTTGATGGTGCGTTGAGCAATGAAGTCGGTAGTGGACAGTAGGGAGTTGGGGGCAGGTTGCAAATATGTTGCTTCAATGATGTTGGCAAGCAGTAAGGGGTGGGTGCCAGTCGCTGTGTAGTAAGGTGAGCAGCCCATGCGCTTATGTATAGTTACCCTTTCTGACCAGAAGACAGAGTAGGTCACTTTGCTCCATCTAGACTTGTCGCCATCTACTGCCTTGAAGAGAGCCTGGTGCACGTCAAAGTGAGGGCGCTCCACAAGACCGTTAGTGCGCTTGTTGTAACTAGAGATTTGTATGTGGTGGATGTTGTACTTCTTGGCGAGGTAGGTCAGCACTTTGATGATGGGGGCACCATTGTCAGTAACTATTTCTCTTAGCGCACCCCAGCAGCAGATGATGTCTTCAAACAACCACTTAGCTATTGCATCTGTGTTTTCCTATTGGAGCATTCTAAATTCAGGCCAGTGCACTAGCGAGCAGCGTCCTTGGATGATGTACTTGTAGCGACTTGACTTGGGCATGTGCATTGTGTTGATATTAATAGACAAGACACAAGGTTTTCCATAAAAGCAAGCAGCACTTGTTAGAATTGAACCAATGACCTCTTGGGTATGCACTCCTTTTCAATGCTCTAACCACTGAGCTAAAGCACTGACTTACTTTTAGATCAAGTAGCCTAAGCAATTCACTCCCTGGGAACGCTGAGCTACTCAATCCAAGGTTCAATCATACTAGCGCACCAGAGGGGCAGCATATCACCCCATCCCAACTTTGAGAATGTTGACCTCCTGGTCAACCATGTGTGTCCATTTGTTTTTGTTTGAAGTCAGCCAATCATAGAAGATCAGCTTCCCTTGTGGTGGGCTCCAGATAATAGACAAGACACAAGGTTTTCCATAAAAGCAAGCAGCACTTGTTGGAATTGAACCAACGACCTCTTGGGTATGTGCCCCTTTTCAATGCTCTAACCACTCTAGCTGACTTGTATTTGTTTAGCCAACTATAAGACTGGCAGCCACACAGCACTGGCACTGTTAGGCCAAGTTGATGCTGTGCTGGAAGCTGTATCACTGTCCGACGGAGATACTTCCGCACCTCTTGAAGAGCTGCGCAAGCATTGTGACGCTGTTGAGCTTGCTGCACAGCAACACCTCCACTTGCTTGACACCTCTTTACAGGTTTATAAGCTCATTACTGCACATCTTGCTTGTATTGAGAAGGCTTTAGAACTGTCAACTGTTAAGTCATCCAGTTCTCTGGCCGATGCACTCAATGTCTCCTTTGAGGCATATCCTTCTCTCCATCTCCCACTACTATCTTTTTATCGACTTAGACCTTTAGTCCAGTCTTGAAGACTCCGACATTGAAATTGCTGAAGTCTCCATTGAAGACTCTGAAAATGCCATGGAGGTACCGCTGCCCTCCGTTGTGTAGACATAAGCTCTGCTTGTGCTTAGCTTAGCATAACTAGTCTTTTTAACTCTTATCCTTTACTCCGTAGTCCCCATTAATGTCACTAGTTTCCACCATACTTGTGCTCCTTAAGTCTTCTCATTCTTTTGGTGATTTAAGAATCTCTTTTGAAGACTTGTGCTGGCTTACTGTTCTGGGGTCACTGTTGACAAACCGAGTTCTTCCTCAGAAGGCTCATGGAGTCTTACCAAGTCAAAGAACAAGTCTTTGATGACAGCATCTGTAGGCTTGCGTATCTCTTCCCTTAACTCTCTTAGCTTGTCTGGGGTAATGTCTACCCACTGTTCTAAGCTTTGCGACAGCTTTAGCCTTTTACGGGCTTTGTAAGGTACTACATGGAATGCAGCTACTTGTGCTTGCCAAACCATACCATCTAGCTCTGCTACAATGTAATTACCACCCTTGGTCTTAGCAATTACTACCATTGGACCATGGAACCGAGGTAACATCTTAGCACTAAATGAGCTTTTGGTAATCATGTTTTTGACTAAGACTAGGTCCAAGAGTTTGAAGTTGTAGTCTTTGATTGAGCTTTTATGCTCTTCTGCAAGCTTCAAAGCCCACTGGAGCTTGTCTTTGCCTACTCATTCTCTCATCTCTTCTACATGTTGGTAGTGCTTGGCCAATGCCCTTGCACAAT
>QLOM01003426.1:0-30652 GCA_003313785.1 Termitomyces sp. MG148 | reverse complement strand
GCGCCACAGCGTCGGCAGGAGAGGGGGAGCGGGGCGCGCTGTCGGGAGGCATCCACATCCATTGGCGCGCCTGGAGGTAGCGCCGGAATTGGCGGGGGTGCGACCGTTGCCATGGGCGGTGCCGGGATTGGGAACCTGCGGGGGAGCATCGCGGGAGGTCGCGTCGGAGGCGCAGGATGCGCAGGCTTGCGGAGGTCGCGCTTGAGCTCCATGAGCTGCCATTGCTCCCGGGCCACCCGGTACCATGCCAGGACCTGGTCGTCCGCCGGTCGACCCTCCGCAAGATTATCGATGCGCTCCATCAGGGTCGGATGGAGCCCTTCCCGAAAGGTAAGGCAGAGTTGCAGGCCGTCGGGGTACTCGGCCTGCTCGACCAATGCGCGGAACGAGTCAATGTACTCGTCCAGCGAGCGCTTCCCTTGGCCGTACTGCTCCCTATCCCTCAGGATCAGCGCGGCGCTTTTGGCGGGGTTCCGGGGAAAGAACTCGTCCCGGAACTCTTGTTCGAACTCGGCCCAGTCCGTAAAGCTTGTGACACCTCCGGGGCATCGGAAGACTCTCAGCGCGTAGGTGGCCGCTTGTCCCAACTTCATGTAGGACAAGACCCATGCAATTTTCAGCTCGTCAGATATGAAATCGTCGCCACAGAGCTGGAGATAGGTGGCGCACGACTGGAGGAAGCGTTCCCCGGACGCGCGGTCGCCGTTGTAGACGTCTGGGGTTGCCGGGCGCGGGATGTTGGAGCGCTCCCGTGCCGGGATGGGGGATTGCACAGTACGTGGGCGTTGCACTGGCGGAGTAGGCGGCGGGGGGTTAGGTGCCGCCGGGGCAAGGCGTTCAAGGAGGGTACGGAGAGAGTCGGAGATGGTGTCGGTGGTTTGTCGGAGGTGGGTGAGTTCGGCGGAGTGCTGGGTAAGGGAGGCTTGGGTGAGTTGCACCTGCGTTTCTAGGTGGAGCAGGCGGGTCCAGGCTTCCTCGCCGGAGGCGGCAGCGTCCGGGAGCGCTTCTGGAGCGGCGGGCTGAGACATAGACAAGGCAGTGCTTAAAACTGGTGGGGGAGCGACGAATAGGAGCCAAGAGGTCTTTGGCGGCTATAGGGGGCTACCAGACCGGAATTAGGAGACTTGTTCTGCTGTAAGGGCGACCTCCGGAGGTTGCGGCTAAGTCACACGACTGGCAGAGGGAAATCCGAAGTGTATTAGAGACAGTACATATTACAGGGAAGTAACTAATCACCTGGCAGAGGGAAATCCGAAGAGAACAAGTCTAAGGATTCCTCTGCCACGGCGGGGCGCATCAGTGCGGGGGCGGGGGCGTGAGAACGACTGTACAACATCTCAGAGAAGTCCGACGACCGCAAGGGAGCGTCCCGGAGACCTCCGGGATGGCCCGAAAAGGAAATGGCCGGAAAAGGAAGTCCGGAGGGTCCCGGAGATCTCCGGGATGGCCGGAAAAGGAAGTCCCCTGACAGCGTTGCTCCACATGCTTGGGTATGTGAAGGGGACGTTGGGATACAAGCTAGTATATTCCAGACAAGCTGACATGAATATCAAGCCGATTGGCTATGTTGACGCTGATTTCAGAGGAGACCTGGATACCAGACGATTGACTGGAGGATACGTGTTTATGATGGCTGGAGGTGCAGTCTCATGGAGTTTGAAGCGACAACCCACTGTGGCACTGAGCACCACTGAAGCAGAGTATATGGTGCTGACTCGCAGTGCGCAGCAGGCACTCTGGATGTCCAATTTCCTGTCCAAAGTTGAGTTACCACAACTGTTCCCGGTATCTATCCATGCAGACAATTGGTTGTCAATCGCTCTTGCGGAGTCTACCAAAGGTCACGCCCGGGTCAAACACATTGACATACGACACCATTACATTCGAGAACACCTACATGAAGGGCAGATCAACATTATACCTATACCCTCAGTCAAAAACCTTGCGGACCTTTTCATGAAGCCTCTCCCTCGAATTAGCCACGAATACTTGGTTTGGCTCATGGGCCTTGGGAACTAAGCGCAGTCAAGATGTCTGGGGGAGTGTTAGCATATGACATCTAGTCAGCGCTACACAGTATACTTATTTTTATCTTATTTTTAACTTTACTTTTATTTTATTTGTTATGTTGCGCCACCACGGTGTAACACTTTTTATTTATTATTTACTTCGAAAATTTTCTCAAGTATAAATACTTACGTACACAAACGTGCCCCTCAGTCGTTCACAGACTACGTTGTGACTATCTGAGGGGTACGTCAATTACATACATCTATCACTACGCAATACTTACAAGCCCTGTAGATATATTCTTATACTTGTCTACAGGTAATATAGTCGTTCACAGACTACGTCGTGACTATCTGAGGGATATATTCTTATACTTGTCTACAGTCACAAACAATTTATGGAGGTGGAAATTATATTTTGGAATGGGTTCATCCTTCATCGAGTGACAAGTTAGGGGGACGTCTTGAAGTGAAGAAATATATCGATCTTTGAAAGCAATCACATGATGACATCGACCAGTCGTTTGGACCACGTGATATTGTCAAGCCGACATCCGAGTATATGCCATGCCGGAACGGCATTGGCCGCTTCCCCAAGTCATTTGTTTGTCGACATGACTAAATATGATTCCAGCACTCAAACTTTAGATTTTACCGCAATCCCCAAGGTTTTACTATTCTTCTCTTTGCCTCCTCGCCCTGAGTAGCTCTCTTGTGGAGTTTCCAGCTCGCCGGAGTGTAGTTAACACCACTTTACAGTGTTAATATTATTATACTCATCTCGTTTTATTCATACATGAGATACCAAGTGTTATCTAGAAAGGGTTCTATGGAATCAATGTGGAGTCTCGTATACAGGACAAAGCCTTTCTTATATCATGGCTACCTTGTAATTACAACGAATGATAAGGCAGGTTTATAATGGGTAATCTCTTTATAGAGTCATATTCCAACTTGGCTTCCAGTTCCTTCAGCTCCTCTACTCCCAGTTTCCGCACCTTATTTGGAGTGTATGCTCCAACCTTGCGATTGCCATTGATGAAATACTTGGTTTCGCCACTGAATTCATAATGGTCTGTTCAATCTTCTGAGCCAACCAGACTTTGCAGATCACGCACCTCCTCAATAGATTCCATTGTTCCGTCTGTTCTTTGAGTTCGGCGCATGTTGTAGGTTTGCCTTGGTATGGGAAACGAGGCTGGTCAATATCAGGTGCCTCTTCGAGATCCTTGACTGTGTCCGACCCAAACGTGTCTTGGAAGATAGCAATATCTCGGTCGTAACGCTTAGAACCACGTAACAGTCAGAATACTACAAAGAAGATGGAAATATGACATGGACCTACCATCAATATCCATTGTTGGAGACGAATTATTTGCTGTGTTGAAGGATTAGGAATGCGTTCATAGGGAGATTTAAATATTATAGAACACATACCTTGCGTTCTGCCACTGTGCAAAAAGGGAGACCGTTGTCTTCACCCACAGCGGACACAGTGGTACTGTCAACAGGCCTGCCAGCCAGGTTGCTAACAAGCCCGCCAACTGCGTCGACGCCTGTGTTAACAACTCCCTCGACTGTGTTGAGGGTTGTGTCAACAATGTTATCGATAGCAATTGCACTTGCAAAGGTGGCAAGGCTGCAGGAAAGGATGACGAAGCTCTTGAAATGCATGCTGAGGAATCTGAGAACGACGAATTCAAAACCCAAAGTTCTGTAGTCCTTTTATATGGGACGAGTGAATCGACCTAGGACTGTAGCATGGGCGGCACGTCCGGCGTTATCGTGCATACATAATTTGAGACAACATAGAAACGGCATAAGGAATTTTTGCAATACCATTGTTTTTCATGCGATCATCTTTTGGGTCTCTATCCTTTGTCCATCCGTTATCCGTATGTTGTCCAGCGAGATACAGAACACGATGTGAAGAAAACAAACAGTTAATGAATGGAGCGGGCCGAAATCAATGTCATCGGCGCCTTTTTTCCTAAATTTTTGTCACGGTCGCTGAGCGGATAGTAAGCTAGGTATGGTCGATAAATCCTTTCTTTCTTTCCGGTCTCTAAGTTGTCACCTTCATGCTTGAAAGAAAGACAGTAAAATCTCAACATTTCAGAGAAAGAGAAAAAAAAGGCACAATGAGTATTCTTTGGGAGCAGCCCCGAGCCGAACAAGTACTCTCTGTCAATAGATCGATGAATAACAAATTCTAATAACCACCAGAGTGAGTCAAGTTGTCAAAGGTGTCAGAGTTCTAGTAACCTATGAAGCGCGACGGACGGCGTAAGCGAATAACAGCCTCTGAATCACAGGCCTCTCGAGTCTTAGTACTCCTTAGTAGGTATAGCAACCTCTCGTCTGCGCCTGTTGCTCGTGAGAACAGAAACAAAAACGAAAGTGAGCATTTGTTCATGAATTCGGACTGTAGCAGCACGCCGGGTCGAACGAGGTTCCTACAAACTGACACCTATCGATAGCTCCGAGCCCGACGCCGCAACTGAATCTCCGAGCCCGACGCCACAATGTCTCGTTTGTCTATCGTAGCGCGTATCCAGGTCGGAAGATATCAAGACACAATGATGCTCCGGAATCTTAACAAAGTGCGCTCCGAGTCTATGGATGAGACCGTCCAAACTGAGATGTTGACGTGAGTTCCGAGTAGCCGTTTTTAGGGTGCCCACTGTCTGCGTCAAGGTAAGATTTATATTAATTTGGTGAACTAGACATATTACATTCAGAACTGCAGCATTGTCCGTGGATTCTCGGGCAACAGGAAGGACAAAGGGACTTACGATAACTATGGTCACCCAGAGACGAGGAGGAGTGAGGAGTGGAGAGGCAGCGAGGGAACTGCTTGTAAGCAATCTCTGATGACATCACAATTGACACGCGTGACAAACCTTGGTCGCGCACGAGAAGGACGACGCAAAGTCAATCAAGTCGTTACAGTCGCCATCTCACGCGCTCTCGGCGTACGCTGCAGCATGCGCGCCGCCACTGTCGAATGCGTTGTTGCAGGTGTCTGCGGCGCTCAAAGGAGCCGACGAGGCGCTGGCGCGGTACGCGGACGCGGTGGATGAATGCAGGGAGCATCTGGCGAAGATCAAGAACCTCGAGGATGGTCGTGCGCGATCGTGAGATTCTGTGCGTGCGTCCGCGTCTGGGACTGTCAAGATACTAATAAAACACTACAACCAGAATAACAAGGCCTCAAAGAACGTCAAGTCATCACGCCGCGAGTCAGTACATCACAGCTCAGCGTCGACTCACGTCAGGCTTGTCATCGCCCTCGTCGTCGCACGTACACTCGATACGCGTGCCCTCGTCGTCAAAGCTTGGGGCACCGCAGGCTGAGCTGCAAGCGTGTGAAGCGACGCTTGCACAGAAGGAGCAGGCACTTGAGCGTCGAGGCTTTGAAGGCAGGGCTTGGGCTGCGTTGCGCGCTCATGGCATGCGGGTGGGTCTGGGCACAAGTCGGGAAATCAGCGCTAGAGGCGCTGCATGACGGCTAGCGCAATATCTGTCTACGTTGGATGTAGGCTAACGTTGGCTATGTAGACTACACACGCGGGACACCAGACGGACGTGGGCCACCTGACACCCGCAATCACCCTCCACACGACGGTGAGTGTAACTTCTCTCTATATTCGAGAGACACTAACGTTGGCTATCTAGACTATGCATGCAGGGCACCAGACGCCAGCACTCACCCTCCCGCATTGAAACGCCTCCCGGATGCTCCAGAAACGTACTACATCCCCCCTGCGCACGCCATCTCCGACTCACATTCATTTCCTGTACATCCACGCGTCCTCCCGCGGCGTATCACAGAAGAAACATTCCAGAGGCCCTCGAGCGTGTCGGACGGCGGTTCCAGCATCAACGAGCCAGAGACTCAGGCCCACATGGTTGATAATCCACGGTACGCTGCAGTTGAACCCAAGACGCCGGAGCGCAGCCCCAGGATATGGAAAGCCGGAGCACCACGCTTCAACTTGCACCGCTTGTGGGCATAGATTTGGACTCCGAAAATCATTCGTGTCACGTAGCAATTATATTCAGTTTCGGTCTTGACACTATGATCCTGGTTTGAGGCCGATGTCTTGAGATAAGTATCTAGCCTCTTACATCTTATACTCTAAACCGACAGTTGCTTCACTTACACCCTCAGTGATCAAGTGCTGGATCACATGGCTTTGGGAACGACTCAGGAAGACAAAACCTTTGTTAACGACCAATTACCTGGTACATGTGGCAATTATTATTCCTATAACTTGGCTTCACGGAGTGCTGATTAGCTGACAGGCGTTACACCACAATCTCATGTCGATCTCCCCCTTTCTGAAACTCAAACAAAACCACCGTCGTTATCCGGAACCAAGGAATGCAGCTCGAACCAGTGACAGAATGAGTTGCATTTGTGCTCGTTCGGAAATGCTTTAAATGCTTCTGGTACGTTACCGTCACCAAAGAGTTCAATTCCATTACTCAACGACCTACCATAAATGGTCAGGAACTTTAGGATTTGGGGACAGGCAAGCATTTCATACAGAGACGTCATTATCTGCGGGTCTGTGAGCAGTTGTTTTCCACCTATGAGATGGTAAGCAAGTAAATTCCATGATAAATCTAATGGCGACTGACCTTGAAAATCAGATATGTAAACTGTACCTCCTGTCTTGCTGTATTGGATGTGTTGGATGAATGAAAGGAATTTGGCAAGATGGTAGAGAGGGTGATTGGTACTGAGGCATGGTATGGCACTTCCGTTTGAGATGTATTTGACAAATCCATTTTCTTCATCAATATATTCTTCCAGCAAGTAAGCTCATTTCGACTCTGCACCCTTGGCAGCTCCTCCAGCAGCTTTGTTTCCTCTCCTATCATGTGAGATTGCTACCCCAGCATTTATGAAGCAAAATTGTGGGATTTTGAATTTGGGTTTGCGTTCAGACTTTGCCAGGTAAGAGGTGATGAACGAATAACCAAGACTCATTAACGATGAGCTCCAATATAGCATATTTGCTTCAATGAGGACCCGGTTTAGTTCATCGCTAAAAACATATCGTTGGATTTTATAGGGCATCTCCATTTCTAAATCTCCCTCCATTTGTTTCTTCTTTCCCTTCACCTTGGCCCTAAAGAACATGTGTTTGACAACTACATTCTCATTTGTGCAGCATCCAAGCTCAGAATTGAGAGGTGGCAAAAGAGAGAGTTGTCCTGGATGAGCTGTTTTCAATGTTCCTGCACCCAGTTGTTCCTCATGCCTTGTGTACAGAGTGCCTGGGCATGTGTTGACACTTTCATATTGGAATGCTTGAAGATGAGGGGGTCCATTTAAGAGATCGAAAAAAGGACATTTGACAATGGAAGAAAACTCGATATGCTCCAGGGTACCAGAAACTGTATTGATGAGTACAGATGTTAGCTTTCTCAATATCAATTACTTACATGCTTTTGCATTAAGGGTAGTAAATGCACCACCTGTCAAAAGGGCTGATCTAATCTTTTCATGGTTGGGGGATTGATATGATTGCATTGTTTTTACAAGTTGTTTTTTTGGCTTCCATTCCTCCTCTTGAAGTTCCTGTATCTATGAGCTGATGAATTTGCCGGATGGAACATGCATCTCACCTCAGGTGATTGCTGCCTTTTCGTTGTGACAGAACTAGGACTTGAAGACTCAGATGACATCCTGAGGTTGTCAGCTGGTACTTTTGTGTAATTTGTTATCTCTGTGTCATTGAGGCTATTAGGTTCATTTGGAACAATTGTTTTGTATATTGTCTTGGGAGCATTGATGCACCAATTGCGTGGAAAATAGTTAGTAACATCACTGTTGCTGGCATCTTCTTTGAGTTCTGGCTGTTCTAACTGTTCTGAGGCTAGAGCACCAAACTTATAACTTCTCAGTATGTTTCAATGGCTCTTGACATTATTCTTACCTTGTCTTGTTCTAGGTGAGACATGTATTGGTCCCACTCTTCACAACTGATAACAAGTGCAAATGTAAAGGGTTTTCCTGGTTTTTGATTTTTCGGCCATCATTGTTCTTTCCACAAGGTTCAACGAGGCATCGGTCATAGAGGTAGGGCTTTGTAGGGTTGACTGATCTCAAATCAACCCAGCTGTCTAATTCTCGAACAACTATGGCATGTTTTGAAAGTTTGCAATTCCAATCAAATTGAAAATGTGTTGCTTCCTCAAGTTGTGGGCACATTTGATTGAAAACAAGATCTTGTAATTCATTCACAGTGATTTGTGCAGAAATATCACTTTTTCCCTCAAAAATATTCTACAAGGCATGAAACATTTATATCAATTACTTTTGCATTGCATTCATTGACTTACCAAGACCAATGCAGGTTTTGTTTTGCTAGGAAGTTTACGACAAACTTGTAATGAGATATTAACCCTTTCAAGCTCTTTATCTATATGTTTTTTGCATCATTTTATCCCGTTCTTGCTTATACTTTTCATACACAGGACTTCATATCCAGAGTGATGATTGGCTCTGGCTTTGTGCTGGCACTCTACAGTGCAAGGAATTGGGCATATTTTGCTGTGAAAATGACTGCCAAGCACTTGGTATGCTGACATTTGGAACCATTGATTGTGGTGGCATATAAGGTGGCCCCATTGGGTGATGCATCTGGGATTGTTGGGAAATTGGTTGTGCTGGTACAAGAGGAGTGACATTTTGTGTATTGTAGGTGGAATCTGAGAGGAGGTGATAGTTGACTTGTATTTTATAGTATTGTTCAAATCTATATCACCATTTTTTTGAGCTGCATTAACTTTTTGGCGCACATAAATAGGGTCTACATGGGATGGTTTTTGGACAGCTGTACCTGTAATTTAATACTTAGAGGCTTCTACTGCTCAAGGTATGATTTGAATAATACATATGGATTACTGTGCTGGGCTTTTCTTCATAGTGCTGTTTGCAAATGCTACAGACAAATTTTGCCACTCCATTTCGTCCTTCCAGATAATGTTTTACCAATTTGGATTGTTTTTTCACAACAACCACATGCTGTTGGTGTGTTGGCTGTAACATCACCTGTGAAGTCAACAACTGGTACATGGTACATAAGAGCTTAGTGATGACAAGCAGTAGCAGAAAATTTTTTGTTCTGATTTCATAAGCAAGAATTTGAAAAACCAATGACAACACTTCTCATAGTACCAAAAAAATCTTTATACTAGTACATAGTATGCCTCGAGGTCAAAATCAGCATAAACCAAATCATAAGAATTTGAAATCTTTGGCCAAGTGGAAATCAATACTAACTGTAATATAATTGCAATCAGCAACACTTGATATGATCAGCAAACACATTTTACACTACTGGAAAATGAGAAAGAATGATAAGGAAATCTTAACTGCACTAAAGAAAAAACATATTGATCATGAACATTATGGATTAGGGCATGTTAATTACAAATTGAAACCATCTGAAGATTAACCTACACTAGGATAACTAGGCTTTGTCAAATGCGTGAAGAAATGGGCTTAATCCATGCATGAAAGGCAGGGTATGATGTAGAACAGATCAGAGATGCTATGCAAGAATTGCGTAAACAATATCCTAAAGCAGGTGCACAAGAAATGGTTGGACTATTATTCCATGAGCATTATATGCCAGTTGCTAGGTAAGTTGAGTGTTGCTGTCAGGGGACTTCCCTTTCTGGACTTCCTTTTCTGGCCACTTCCCTTTGCGGCCATCCCGGAGATCTCCAGGACGCTCCCGGGCCGTCGTCGGACTTCCCCGGCATGCTGTATAGTTGTTCTCATGCCCCCGCCCCCGTACTGATGCGCCACACCGCGGCAGAGGAATCCTTAGACTTGTTCTCTTTGGATTTCCCTCTGCCAGTTGTGTGACTTAGCCGCAACCCCCGGAGGTCGCCCTTACAGTTGCTCTTCAAAATATTTCAGAATACTAGAGCTACAGCATAGAAGTGTTGTTACTTCTTATTTTGCCATCTATGAGCCAGAGCTGGTTGCACAGCACAAGGTCCATTGTCTCAAACAAAAACAATTTTGGACTGCTAGAGTAAATGATATAATTGCAGTTGATCAACGTGACAAGTGGAAATACAAATTTGGCCTTGCATTACATACTGGTGTTGAGCCAATGGCAGGAAAAATAAAGTGGATCAAGGCATGGTGGACAAATAGTGATCCTTGATTGATTCTTAGCTACTACTTGGATGATGTTGAGAAAACAGGATGTATGTATCATTTAATTTTGCTAACCACTACTAACCTGTGATAATGTTATGCCACTCGTTACACAGAGCAATCCAGGAACTGAAAATTTTGGAATTGCCAATGGACACACTCTTCTTTGACACTGGCATGACCCATTAGATGGATGAGAAAGAAGAAGAATATCAAGCCTGAAATTTGCTGGTCTCAGTTGAGGCATTGCTTTACACCTGGCTTTGAAGATATATTGGATATTGGAGTCAATGAAGGCTGGTACAGCCCACAGAATTACCTTGAAGCATAAGCTACTACAATATATGCTATAATAAGAAATGTTTGATATGCATAACCCTGCAGAATGGTCTTTTGTTGGGTGTTCATACCATGGCTTCAGCAAGAACTTGATGCTTACCAAGATCACATAAATAATACAGCAAAACAAGCAGACAAAAATAAGCTCCTACTACATGGTGTTTCAAATGATATATATGAAAGCTCTGAGGATTTTGGAATCCTTGACTTCAAGGTAAGTACATGAATACATTGTGGTTTTTTTGTAAAATTAATGGATATCAGATACCAGTTGAGAAAGAAGCTGTAAGGACGACCTCCGAAGGTTGCAGCTAAGTCACACAACTGGCAGAGGAAAATCCAAAGTTTTATTAGAGACAGTAAATACAACAGGGAGATAACTAATCACCTGGCAGAGAAAAATCCAAAGAGAACAAGTCTAAGGATCCCTCTGCCATGGCATGGCGCATCAGTATGGGGGTGGGGGCATGAGAACGACTATACAGCATGCCGGAGAAGTCCGACGATGGCCCGGGAGCATCCCAGAGATCTCCGGGATGGCCGCTGATAAGACCTGGGCTGGGCTCAGCGCAACAAAGCTATAATTAGCGACTTTTGTTGATAGCAGTTTGGCGGCTCACTCAGGCGACCAGGCGCGATGCGAACGACACATGACTAGGCGACCACGGGACGTTTAGCACACAGGACTTCTGGACCACGGGACTCGCTCACCTGACTGTTAACGCACGGACCACACACATGACCTTGGGCTTGATAACAGGTCACCGATCAAAGATAGCCGGCACCTTATAAGATTACGCGCTTAACGACTTGCCGACGGCTATCAGCAGGTCGCCACTTCTTTAGCCCCGGTGCCTAGCGGTTAGCGACGCTTACCTTTACCGACGCTTAGCGACTTTGGCGACGCCAGCCCCCTTGATTGTTTCAGATCCCAGGATAGTCACCGTTTATTTGACTGCTTTCAGTGCTCACTTGGTGACTTAGCGCCTGCCGACTGATAGATGCCGCGGGTTAGCTATTTCACATTCTATTCTTCTTGTCATAATCCATTCCCCATTTTGTTACTTAGCGACTTATAGTTTAATTAACACGGCGACTTAGCGCCTATAAATACTATACATAGTTTGTCTTAGGAGCATCAAATTCCATCCCCACAGTTCAGATCACAACTTGCACGCACTAAGTTCCTCGAAGTCGCCAAGGGACTTACTGTTTTTACTCCGACTACGCTAAGCTTGCCGCTTCTTCGCCAGTCTTGCCGACTGTCTAGGTGCTATACGAGCACACTTTGACTACGTTACATCGCCAAGTCCTTACCGACTATTGGCACCCTAGCGCCTTGCAGGCGACACGGCTTAGATCGCTAAGCACCTTTCTTCCAAATACTAAATTTTCCTTAAACAAACTAAGTCTCTGGGACCCTGCCCGGACTCCCTCTCAACTAGCGACCGCCCAACGCATTACCTTTCACAGTAGCTAGGTACCGTTTACCCTTGACAGTACTTAGCGACTTTTGGGCATCATCACCGCAAAGGGAAGTGGCTGGAAAAGGAAGTCCGGAAAGGGAAGTCCCCTGACAGAAGCAATTAACTATGTTTGGAGCCTATATGCACCTCAAGATCATCCAGTTTTTCATCTTGTCCCTCCCACGTTTACCAACTATGCAACACAACTTTATCAGGCAATAAAAGCACTGACTATTTCACAAAACAATGTTTGGGAAGTATATTTTGCTCTCCTTGATGGATTTCATGAACTTGAAGGCATTTCTGAGGCTGATCATGTTGACTGGTATCATGTTGCCATGGCTAATGAGTTTGAACCATTTGAACTACTTGGAGTTGTGAGCTTGCAAATGGCCAAGATTATATTGATGAAGGTGGTAACTACTACATGGGAGGTGTCAACAATGGTGCTGGGCTTGGTGAGATTTTTGAATCAATTCCAGGTTGTGTTCATCATGTCAATTCCATTCCTTGAATTGCAGATGAATATCAATTGAAAAAAATGAGCCTATTGGAGAATCAAAACAAGCCTGAGCTTCAAAACAACCCTTCAGATCCACAGCCAAAACTCCTTGTTGATTTTACTGACAAAGAAGATGGCGATGAATGGTAGTTGTCGGATAATGTTTCCAATGTTTCCATATCTATATGAAACCACATGTCAAAAATATAAGCTTATTTTCAACTGCTGAGTAAAAGAAGAAATACCTTGCACAAAAGCCATGGATGCATGCAGAGTCATTCTAGCAAGGTCACAGAGTGCATCCAGTTTACTCAGGCCTTATAACAATGGCTATGCATTCAGAATTTATGGAATATAAGAGACAGATCATAGAAAATTTGATCCTTGCTTGTCCACAATTGTACAACAGAACACAGTGATGATGCCCAAAAGTTGCTAAGCACTGTCCTGGTGGATGGTAAACCTAGCGCCTCAAGAATAAGTAGCGTCAGGCGGTTGCTAGTATTGAGAGAGTCCTGGGCAGGGTCCCAGAAGCCTAGTTTTTTTAGTGGAGGTGAACTTAGAAAAATAAAAGTGTTGCTTAGTGATCTAAGCCAAAAGCCCGCAAGGTGCTAGGGTGCTAGGAGTCAATAAGGACTTCTAGCGACGTTGACGTTGGCAATAGTGTACCCGTATGGCACTGTAAGAACAAAAGTTGGCAAGACTTATTACTTAGCAACTCTGAGGACTTAGAATGTGCTGAAATGTGATCTGAACTGTGGGGCATATGATTCAATGATGGCTAAGACAAAATATGTACAGTATTTATAAGTGCTAAGTTGCCATGTTAATTAAACTAAAAGTCACTAATTTATCAATCAAGAAAAATAATGACAAGTGCAATAGAACATGAAAGTTGCTAAGCAACAGCGTCTGTCAAGTTGGCAAGTGCTAACTCAACAACCTGGCAGTTAAAATAGTCAAATGTGCGGGGACTGTTGCTAAGGCCTGAAACCATCAAGGGTTCTGTCACAAGTAAGTTGCTAAGCATCAGTTAAGCAATAAGCATCGCTAAACTGATCTGATGTTGGATCTTTGAAAAGCAATGAATTTTGATAGGCATTGCTAAAGGTCCGGGAGTCAGCTATCTTTGATCAGGGATCTGTTAGGGGGCCAGGCTGAAGTCAGGTGAGCATCAGGTGATTGCTGAGTCAGGTGGTTGCTAAAGTCTCATGGTTGCTAAGTCTTGTGATCGCCATGTGATTGGTAGATCATCATATGACCACTAAGTCAGGTGGTTACTAAGATCCCATGGTCCTGCCAAGTCAGGTGGTCACTAAGTCCCATGATCCCATGTGTTGTGTCCTGTAGCCTGAGTTCAATTCCTGCTTGCTGCAAAATATAAGTCACTAAAAATAGCGCCAGTGCACTGAGCTCAGCCAGAGGCTTATCAACAGTAGTCCCACATCTTTTACTCCTATGTAGCCTAGGTCCTTTTTCACATTAAGATTCTTTGTGAGTATTTCTATCACTTCTTTTAATTGTATGTTGATCAGCAGCAGTTGCTGTATTCTGCTTTGTAAGTATGCATGGAGGATTAGCAGTAGGAGGTCATGCATCGGAGAGCTTTCTCCTAGGCCCAGCCACTTTCTTCCTATATTTCAACCCTCTTGGGCTTGGAAAACCACACCTGCTTGTGACACAGAGCTCTCATCTCACCCAGTCGCTGCTCTGTTGTGTAAGCTGCAATGTACGCTACTGCAGAGGGAACTTGGTTTGGTAGGCTGGCAGTTGGTAAGGGACATTGCTCTTTGCACCTGAGGAGGAAATTCTAAAGATATCAGCTGAGGTACCTTTGGTTGTCAAGCAAGGTTTGGGTGCAAGCATCTTGTTGTGACTTCTATCTTCATACAGTCAGAGCACTAACAATCTTCTAGGTCCAGATGGTCGAGATCCTCCAGGGCTTTGGACAATTGTTCTGCATCTCCCACTGACATGCTCTCAACAACTAGTCTATATTATTGTGTGATTTCTTTTAAAGACCACAGAATTGTTCAAAACATTGCTACAACACCCAAGCACAATACCTGTATCATGAAGCATAAGGCTGCTCCACATTTCTTGTCTAACAATCAATGTTAATGAAATTTCTATTGGTAGCAGGGCAGACAGAACCTATAGGCATGTTTCCAAGGTGTTTACCACGTAAGTCACCAGACACTTGATGTTACATGGGATTATTTTGCTGGTGAACAAAACTCTCAACAGTACATGTTTATAATGTCCTTGGAACACCTTTTCTTTCTCTGAAGCTCATTAATGCATCAAGTGATATGCGGTTTTTGGGCACTGCATAGCGGGAGTGGGCAAAATATGGGATGATTAAAAGGTATGTCATCATAATTCTACATGATGTCTTTTCTGACAACAGGTCTCAGGGTAATATTCTTGTCATATCTCCATGATTGCTGCCATTGCATGTACTTTTCAGTCTACCTGTCCTTCCTGGCATCAGATGTGGATATATGTTTACAATGCAATGATGTTTTCTGGAGCACTCCCAACACAATTGTTTTGTTCAGCGCTTCTCATTAATCAGCCATTGGATCTCCTGATGTGGCATGGTTCCATAATAGCCTTCAATTCCTTTACCAAAGACTGAGGGTACATCAGTTCTGTCTTATTTCTTTATTCATCCTTACTTACATTTGACCTGTAGGATATAAGACTTACATAGTACTACAGGTCAAATAGAGTTCTTTTACCAAAGACTGAGGGATATAAGACTTACTTTGTACTGCGTCAGAAACAGCAACATACCTCACAACCAAGGATCCAGACTACACCTGTGCTCACTGCTTGCATTGCTCTCTCCAACATATACTAGGAGACAAAGATTATTTTCTCACCAGGCCTGCGAGACCCTTGGCTTGAACGTTGAAATCCTTAGCCATGCAGAGCAATTTTGCTATTCCAGGGCCGATTTTGTGCTTACTCCACATCTTAGCCTTCTACAATTCTAGGAAGGGTTTTGTCTTCAACTTTTTTGTCTGTGTTTAGTGTTTACCGCTATTGGCTGGTCTGCTACTGCCCATGTGGGACAATGGTGAACTAGCTTTAAGTAGAATTTTAAGCACAATACATCTGTTGCTTTATTCCTGTAGTGCTCTATTGCCATCCTCCATTTGTTTAAACATAGTTTGTTTGTTTACTAGTGGGGTTATCCCCTCCCACATGAACTTGGCATGCCTTGTACTTGTGTCAGATACTGAGTGACAAAAGTAAAATTGGCATGTCAGATAGGTAAATGAGCTTTAATAAGAATATATAATACAACATATTAGTGTTAATGTAGTATAATCCTAAGTAAATGACGTCCGGAAATATATGGCATACAAAAATGTACAACTACAATGGTATCTACTTATATAAACAAAACGCAAACGGCATCAACAGCGGCATTGTGAGTAACATAACTGCACTGTGATAGGTCATGAGTAAATAGTGGAAGTTGGCTATGAAGAGAACGACTTACAATGACTTTGGATTGCCAGTTGAAACGATGTTTTGTGGTCACTCTTCTGACAACAGAATGTTACACAATGATATTTTGAGCTTCTCAGTGGCAAGCCTCCCCAGAGTAAGTGTAAGTAAACGCTTTGTCTATATGGTCTTCTGGGGACTGGGGATTGGCATGGAAAGCGGTAGTGAGGCGATTGGACAAATCAAATCTTTTGAGGGTGAGGTGAGTTGCCAATGGATTGTAATGGACATGGGAACTAAAACATTGTGTCAGTGTTGCCCAAGGATACCAAAGTGCAGAAAAAGCATACTAGAATAGAAGATTTGTTACTTGGGCCTTCACCAATACATCAAAGTATTGCTCAGAAACAAATCTGAGCCCCAGTTCAGCAAGAGAGCACGTTTGTGTACCACCAGCCAAAGACTGAGATGTGTGAGGGCACCAGAAAAGGATGGGTGTGGGTAAGGATGACATGAAGACAAAGTTAGATGGTGGAGAGGTAGTCAAGGAGGGATAAGGCATTGATAGCGTCACAATCTCCTTATAAGCAGAATTTAGACTTGTTGCAAGTCTTTGGAATTTAGTTGAAAAGCTATAGGTGTGACTGATAATATGCAAGGAATCTTGTGATTACCACTCAGTATTGCCAATGCTAAGAGTACTTGTATTAAGTCAGAGTTTGGAAGTTGGCAGCGGAAAGTAACAAGTTGCCATCAGAAAGTCACTATACGCTGTTGGAAAGTCGCTGGACGCTGTCAGAAAGTCACTGGACACTGTTAGAAAGTTGCTGGACACTGTTGGAAAGTTGCAAGACGCCCATTAGATCTGTACTCTGTACTCTTTATATGATCTCTGAGGGAAAAAGTTGTCTTTATTCCAAGTTATGGTACAGTTTTTATAGTACTTTTGGGAGGCAGGCAGTAACCCCCTACCTCAAACATTACCTTCCTCCACTCCGTCTTCCGCTTTCCGTTCTGCCTGTGAGGCCTTCATTTTATTACTCCTTATTTGGATGCAAGCACTCCCTCGCTGCCGCTGCAGGCATCACCGTTCTTGCCGTTTACTTGGTCCGCCTCTCTGCGGCTAGCGCGGTTACTTCTTTCTTGATTTGTTGGCCCGGGGCTTTGCGCATCTCCTCTTCGAGTCTGCCACACTATGAGGTTTGACTCACTGCCTCTACTGCCCTTTCGTACTGGAGTTTCTGTTTTGCTGTTTTGGGGCTATTCTGCCTTCAGCGGTACTATGCCCCTATCAGCATTGAGTATAAGAAATGCTTAAATGGTCAAAGCAAAGTAAAAGATATATTGTTCAAATACTAAAATATATACAACCAAAAGTATAGATAAATATTACACAAGATTGAAGGCTCCAGGAGAGGTCTGCACAGAAAGGGAAAAACTTGTGGTGCTAAAGAGGCCATTTCTCAAAATAGAAATTCACTAATGCGCCATCACATGATTGAAGACTGGGAAGCACACAAGAAAAAGTATGAAATTTTTCAAAAAAGAAAATTACTAAACTTTTGAATTTCACTGCTAGTGACACATCCAATGCCATGTCATATTTCTGCAAGGAACACAGCCCATGTGTGGATATAATGAAGAAGCTGGAAGACATCACATGACTCCAACAATGACTTGCTGATACCACGTGACTACACACTGAGACACAAGCCACATAACTAGACACTAATGAGCAATAAGTTAAATTATAATTTATGAATTCAATTGTGGAATAAATAATAGATAAAATTCTAAAAATTAAATTGCTAATTAAAGAAAATGTTCATGTGTCCATTCCTCATCCAAGTACATGCTATGCCAGAATGGCAATAGCTGCTTCTCCAAGTATCCCCAAGTATTGATCAATGGTATTAGTCAGTGCATATGAGGTTAGGTATTTTAGCATACTCGCTCTCTGTCTATTAGAAGTGACTGAGAGTTTGATCTATCAACAAGTCCATTATATGTTAGAACTTGGTGCTAAACAGACAGGTAAGTGAGTCCTTAATCTATCCAGTAGCTATATTAGTACATGTCTAAGTGATTGTATAGGAATATTAACTCACCCTCAGCTCAATATACAATTGACTAAGGGTGCTGGTAATGTATGTATGTGTACCAGTAATAATAGTGGTTGTGTCAGGGCCATGTTAGGGGCCATTGTGATAATATATGATGAGAAGAACAATGAGTATAAGTATGTGATGACGAGATGAATGGAAGAGTCTGTGGTGCGCTTACTTGAGCTACCAACATTACATACTACAAACAAGTTCATAGAAAAGGTATTTCTATCCATCAAGGACAAAGCAATTATGATATGTCTGTGGTGGCCAATCACATTGTCCAACAGTCGGACACCAGTGCTAGTATGAAAGGTGACTCTTGATCTGTACAGCTTGTGTTTAGTCTGGTTTCTCTTGATCCAGGTCATTATTCTCTTGACTCATGGATGATTGATGATGGATCACAGCAACTTAAACATCTTACTTACTCTTTTTGATAATTTGGCCAGCAAGAGGTATGCAAAAAAAAATACAGGGGTACGAGGTTATATTTTGTGATTAAGGCTGCTCGGAACCCCGCCCCCCACCCCTTACTATATTTGGTAATTTTGTGATTTCAAAATTACTATATTTGAAAATTTGTGATTGTAAACTTACCATATTTGGAATTTGTGATTTTAAATTGATATAAAGAGTAAGACCGACTACTGACAAACTACCGTCATCTTTTTGAACGATTAGCTACTCATAATCCAGCATTTTTTTGACATTCAGAGTATTGTCATGGCTTGCTAAGGGCATGTGTAGTCCAAAGTTCAATGGCTGTTGTGTCAATAATAGTATTTGGTAGCGCTACAGTAAGTCCAAACACAGGCTCTGAAAGAAGCATGCTTTAGCTACTCTTGAAGTATACAGGGCAAATACAGGGTTTAGGTATGAAAATTGCTCATCATATGACATCATAATGTCACTGTTATTACCAAATTTGGACTTCAATTTGACTCCAATGCTTATTTCATTGCTATCCAATGCTCTGTACACATTAAATACTCATAATCAATGTGAATTAATGTGTCTGACAACTCACAAGCTCTGCAAGCATAAATTCTGGCCAAAAATTTTTCATGTTCAAGACCCTCAGTACCCCCCCTCCAACCTCGTACCTCGGATTTCCCCAGTGCATACCTGATTCATACACCTGACTGTTAGTATTTTGACATTTCACAGATATCACACCAGCCGCTTATCACACAGGGCCAGATGAGTGGCCTGGCCACTGCATCCATTGTCCTCATTCCTTTCTCTAGTTTCCCTCATTGTTACTATTTCCCCTCATTGTTACTATATTCGTCACTACCATAGACGAGCCCCTCAGTTTCTTATACTGGACTGAGGGGTGAGTGACTACAGCAACTATGGACTTACTTACAAACTGACTGTACCGATAGAACATACTTATAAGTTGCTCTCAGGTACAGTTAATTAAGTTTCTTATACTGGACTGAGGGAACATACTTATAAGTTGCTCTTAGGTTCTGGTTTCTAACAGGTTACGGGCATATTGTCGAATACTCTCTGATAGTATATCAACAAACCAGACCTTTCTTTGAGCCATCCTTTGCTCTCTGATCAGACCCCTATCCGGACTCATCACGCGTCGTGTCGTGTAACTTATATCTCTTTGTCTGTTGTCTTTGTCTCCTTTGCTGCAATTCTGCTCGCCTCTCTGCAGCTCTGCTCACTATGGCCCCCATCTCTGCATCCTCAGTGTTGTCCATGTAGCAGCAAGTTATACGCAGCGGCTGTAGACAGACACAAGGTATGTCGGATAACAACTGGTGTTGTTGTACTTCAGAATGAATGTATATTTATAATGTAACGAATACATACCTGGTGTTGTTGTACTTCAGAATGAAGAAGACAACGAACACCAGGGAGTGAAAATAATACTAGAGTCACGTGCCGCTGAGGGCACTCCATCACACAGTAGGGGTTCAATACTCCCACCTGACGGGGTGCACACAGCGTCACTGGAGATCACATCAGGAGAACTCCCCAACAATACCCATCGTTCTTCAAAGCTTGTCAATGGCCTCGCGAGTCAAGGCTTTAGTTAGGAGATCGGCCACCATGTCCTCGGAAGGGATGTAAGCTGGCCTGATTTTGCCATCGTAGACGGCCTGTCGCAGCCAAAACCAGTGGCGATCAAGGTGCTTGAGGCGACCCATGTGTTCGGGCTGCTTGGAGACCAGTATGGCCAATTGGTTGTTGAGGTTGAGGATGAGCGGCGTCGACTGGGGTATACCAATATCTGCAAGGAAATTACGAAGCCAACAGAGTTCGCGGCCGGTTTTGCTTGCAGCAACGAATTTGGCCTCTGTGGTCGAGAGAGCCACGATTGTCTGGAGCTTGGACATCCAACTGACAGCACCGCCAGCAATGGTGAGGATGGAGCCTGTGGTTGAACGGCCGGTGTCGATGTTGCCGCCATGGTCAGCATCAGCATAGGCGATAAAGGGAGAGGGAGAAGAGGAGGCAGCACTTGCAGAGTACTCAATCTTGTAATTGAGCGTACCACAAATGTACCGCATAAGGTGTTTGACGGCCTTCCAGTGTTTTGGACCGGGGCATGCGTTGAATCTGCATAGGATGCCGACTGCAAAAGCTATGTCCAGGCAAGTGCACATTGCAAGGTAGAGGAGGGCCCCGGTTGCCTGGATGTAGGGGACTGAGCGCATTTCTTCGACTTCCTCGGGGGTCTGCGGTGAATCTGCCTTCAAAAGGCGAACGCCGGGGTCGAGAGGAGTGGTGACAGCCTTGCTGTCAAGCATATCAAAGCGTGAAAGAACCTCCATAGCGTACGCCTTTTGATCAATCCATAACTTACGCAGGGCTTGATCGCATGTGACTACAACGCCCAAAAGACCTGTCGTTGGCCTGAGGTGACGTAGTTTGAAGTATTTACGCAAATCGTTGATCACCTTACGGATAGCGGTGCGGGACTGAGATGCAAGAGTCATGTCATCTACATGGATTGGAATAATGATGCGCACATTGTCTTTGAGGTACACGTAGATGCATAGATCAGAGGTGATGCAAGTGAAGCCTATCTTCACTAGGACCTGGTGGAGACGCCTGTTCCATAGATTTGCCCTCTGACGTAGTCCATAGATGCCGCGCTCTAACTTAGCGCACGCGTCACCTTCCCCAGGTTGGCGCTGCACGTCTGGGGGAACTTCCTCAGGAAACCCCTCTGGGAACTTCATGTAGAGCTCCATGTTGATCATGCCATGAAGGGAGGCGGAAGAAATGTTGACCAACTCCAAGTACATGTCCTCGACTGCTGCCAATGCCAGCACGGTGCATACTGCTGCCCAACGCGCCGTCAGAGCGAATGTTTCATCGAAGTCCACGCCTGGCCGCTGACTGAAACCCTGAGCAACGACGCGAGCCTTGAAACGCTCGATCGCGCCGTCTGGTAAATGCTTGACCTTGAAGACCCATCGCGATCCGATAGCTTTCCTGCCAACAGAGAGATATACCGCGCGCCAGGTGCCGTTATTCTTCAGCGCATTCATCTCCTCAACCATTGCTTTGTGCCATTTGGCGGCGTTGTTGCTTGCCATTGCCTCACGGTAAGATTGGGGGTTGGAGTCGTGCGCGCCCACCTTGTACGCATGGGCCAGATTAGCGTGAACCGTGCCATAACCACCAATATCCACCCCGTGGTCAACGTAGGCGCGACCAGCTTGAAGTAGGGCCTCATCAGAGAGAACATTGAGAGCGAGGTCTACCTCCTGCTCTCCATGGGCGTCAATGTCTCCGACATTGACCTCCCACAGAGGCTGATCTGGTGGCCCCTCTGGGTATGGCAAGGGTGGCGGTGGCGGTGGCGGCTCTCATACTAGTGGCGACTCGTGGTTGATCTGGCGTTGGATCGCATCGTAATAAGCAGCGTTAGGTCCACGCATGGGTATACGCGTGCGTGAGCTCAGCTCCCGTGGTGGAGGCAAAGGGGGTGGCTGCCGGGGTGTTCGTGTTGCCTGATGATTGGGTCCAACTCCCACCGGGACTGACAGGTCTCCCACCAAACCTGAATCTTCTCCCACCGAGTCTGGGCCTTCTTCGTCATCACTGGGGAGTGGAGTCAGAGGCTCACTGTCATCGATTTTGTATATTGATGCAAGTGGTGGCTCGGCAGGTTTGTTCTGTTTGCGTACGGCAGGCACAGCATGGTCATCGTAGTCATTGACATCGGAAAGGGCAAAGGACTCCAGTGGTGGCTGAGGGGCATGTGAGAAGGAAAGGCCTGGGAAGTGTGACTCATTGAATACGACATCTCTGGACACAACTACTTGTTTGGTTGTCGGAATATAAACCTTCCAGCCGACGTGATTGTCAGGGTATCCGACAAATATCTCAGGTAGGGAGTGTCCATTGAGTCCTCGCCTCTTCTCGTGGGGTATCAACACATATGCGGCACAACCAAATACGTGCAAGTGACCAATGCGTGGCTTTCTGCCTTTGTACGCTTCAAAAGGCGTCGTATCGCGTGGTAGAGCCGACGTTGGACAGCGGTTGTGGACATGTTGGTAAGCGCTTAACGCGTATGTTCAGAAGCTCGGCGGTAACTTAGCTTCTGCAAGCATAGACGTAATACTCTCCTCGATTGTTCTATTCATTCGCTCGGCCACTCCATTCTGCTGAAGTGTGGCTGTGTTGGTAAATTTGACACATATACCCTTTGATCTGCAGTATGCCATGAAGTTGTTTGAGGTGTATTCTCCTCCCTTGTCGAAATGCACGCATTCGATCGCCTTTTCTGCATGTCGCTCGGCTTGGCCTGGAAGGCCTTGAATACATTGAACACATCGCTTTTTCGGTACATGTTGTAGACTTCCATCCACCTCATACTGTTGTCAATGAATGTCACCCACCATTTACGGTTTGATTGGTGTCCCCCAACCTGCATTGGACCATGCACGTCACTGAAGATCCTTCCAAGCATCTCGCGTGCCTGGTCCACGATACGCGGAAAGGGTGCACGATGCTGCTTTCCTTGGAGACACAGTTCGCACACACATGGCAGCGGCGAGTTGGATGATAATCTCAGATCGTGCGTGAGTTCACCTTTGATGAGTTGTTCTAGCCGATCAGCCCCGAGATGACACATTTGACGATGCAGCAGGGACCTGTCAATCTTAGCAGATGAGGTTGGTCCAACATACGATACGTTCACTACGTGCGCTGGTGACGAAATGAGGGTTTCTCCATCCAGGTAGGACGTCAAAGCTTTGTCAACAGTTGCGGTGAATATTAATTTGCCGTCGATTGAGAATAAAACCTTGCGTTTGCGAAACATCACTTCAAAACCGCGATGTACTGTGAGGGTGGTGATAGACAACAGGTTGTTTGTCAATTCGGGTACAAAAAGGACATCGGTGAATATAACATCGTTAAGTGGCTTCCCATCTCCGCCCGCTCCTTGTGGTCTGAATCTGATTGACCCCTTTCCAGCAGAATACACCATTGCGTCATTAGCAAGGCAAATAGGCACTCTCCAAGATCTAAAGGAGTCCGGGAGAAACCATTTGCGGTGTGGAGTCATAGAACTCGAGGCGCCCGAGTCTGTATTCCATTGTGTGTCAGAAGGAGTGGTGGTCGATAGGCAAGATCTACAAACTGCGGCTTCGGCTTTGACAGCAGGGCCGTCGCAGCCTTCCTCGACCTTTGGCGTGTCGGCGGCCTTAGCTGCGTCGGCTTTCGCATTGCCATGGCGTCCTCCACGTTTCTTCTGCTTAGCATTGGAGTCTTCTTTCTTTGGGAGCGTGCATGCAGCGGGGAGCATAGGGCATTCGGCAACTTTGTGCGCACCATTGCAGATATAGCATGTAATAGGACGAGCGGCGGCGGCTGCAGCTTCACTTTTGGTGACGGCGCGTTGTACTTCTTCAGTTCGGAAGGCCTCCTTGACAGCATCATTGGTGAGATTGTTGAGCATAAGCACGGATGAAATGAAGGGCGCGTACTCTTCACGTGGGAGGGCGCGGAGCATAGCCATAGAGCACAGTTCGTTGTCTAGCATTTCCAGTGTATATACCGGCAACATAGTCCCCTCAGGCCCGATTATTGGGGCAGGTCGAAGGGTGCGGATCCGTTGCATTGAACCTTTAACCCAAGTGCAGAGCTGGGTAAGGGTCTCATTTTCGCGGAGCCAGATGTTGAATAGATTGCTCAGGAAGTTGAAGCGGGCGTTGGGCGCCGACTTAGAATGAACCTCGCGCAGTTTTGCCCACATCAGAGCCAGCTTGGTTCTGATTGCATTGACGTGGATTTTGTTACCTTCATCAAGACCTTGGTAAATTTTGCCAGCTGCGCGATCACTGCGTAACTGGTAAGAGTTCCAGGCAGTGATGGAGGTAGCGTTGTCAGGTTCGAGGAGTGGCGGGAATTCTTTGCCTGTAACAATCCGTGCTCCGCCTACCGACATGAGTCGGCCAAACATGATTTTCTCCCATTCCGTATATTTGATGGTTCCGAGTCTCGGTGTCAATTGTCAACTGATGTTGTCCATGATAGGCAAGTGTAACAGAGCCAGTTAGCACGGGAGAAGTGATGTGGGTGATTAGTTGATGGGGAGGGATCTCGGCTGTGCTGCGACGTTGAAGAACGGAGCAATGTATGATTCTAACTTCAGTGTGAGTCTGTGGGGCCGGGGCCCATAACCTGTAGCGGCAAGTTATATGCAGCGGCTGTAGACAGACATGAGGTATGTCGGATAACAACTGGTGTTGTTGTACTTCAGAATGAATGTATATTTATAACGTAATGAATACATACCTGGTGTTGTTGTACTTCAGAATGAAGAAGACAACGAACACCAGGGAGTGAAAATAATACTAGAGTCACGTGCCGCTGAGGGCACTCCATCACACAGTAGGGATTCAATAGTCCATGGATGCCACCAACCCTTCCGTCCTTGAACGCATCATATGCCACAGGTGGGAAGGTCCCAAATATGCTCAAGCAGACGGAAACTTCACTCTGTGGACCAACAGACTTAAAGATGCGCTGATCCTCAATGGTATATATTCACACATCTTTGACAATATTGCTGTTTGTCCAAGCATAGATTTGGAACCTCGTGCATATGCCAACTGGGGGCTGAACAATTGACTCGCTATCACCTTCATTAAATCCGCGCTTGAAGATACAGAGCACCGTGACCTTGTTACCGACAGTGGAGCAGCCACATGCTTTGCAGATCTAAAGACGTGAGCACAGAGGGGGGGCCCTATTAAACAGATTGCTCTCCTCCAGGAAGCATTATCAACTTACTGTTCCACCACCGAACCACTGCCAGTCACGGCGGGTGTAAGCAAATGTATTGTTCGACTCCACTGAAAGAGACCCAAGAATCAGAACTGGAACAAAATGGGATTTAAAACTAACTACTATTTTTGCTATGACTACGTGGCTTACAAGCAACTACTAAGTAACTACTATGTCATCACAATATAAGGTTTAATTGTTGTACCTTGCCCAATCATGGAGAACTGCCTGGTGCGTGGAGAACCTGCCTTATCATGCGTGCGTTGTAAGCCGTAGGCTTACACTCACACCTCCTTTCAAAAATTTCACTCTCTGCCCATCTCTTGTTTTCTCTCCTCCCACTCATCCAAGGCAATGGTATCCTCCATCTCCCTCCCACTCTTCCATTCGTCGTGGTCAGGTCCAAACCCTCTCCAACAAATCAGGTATTGTATCCCTCATCCCCTACGCCGTTCATCCAAAATGCGATCAATGAAGTGTTCCTCCTGCCCCAAATCCGTCACAATCAGTCCAGGCATTTCCAGCCGACGAGAAGGGAACGGGGTATTGTCATTAACCACATACAGACTCAAGAGGCTAGCATGGAACCGGTTGTGAATACGCATCCCTCAAGGTAAGTCCAAAACATATTCCGCAGACTCAGAGAATGCTTCCAAAACCACGTAAGGGCTGTCCTGCCTTGGCATAAACTTGGCTACCCTCCCATCCTTCTTTTGCACGTACTCTCTTTTCCAATGCGACGTAGACAGCATGACCCAATCTCCAACCTTGTACGCAACCTCTGGACTCCTATGCACATTTGCATGATGGGCCTGGTTTATCTTAGATGTAATGAGGTTATCCATGGCATCCATGAAGTCCATTTCAATTTCCATTAAAACACTGATGCAAAATGGAGTTATTTACTTTATGTAAAGTAGTCCGGAATGGAATTCAGACTAAATTGTTATATTTCAATTCTCCAATTCCACAGAGTACGTGGGGCAGTAGTTATACTAGCGCGCACTTTGTAAAAGAAGCTTATAATTTTTATTGAATTTAATTTGAATGTAAAAGGTAATTCACACTCAAAATTGGGATGCAAATAGTATTAATACTAAGTAACCCGAAGTCTATCTAATTGCGTTGGCCTAAGATGTCCACTCCCTGGGGACTCCGAGCCGTGACGAGTCAATTGCTTGCCCGACTCCCCCAAATTCCTCTCCCTTTTATACCCCTGTCTTCGACGCACAGACCATGCTTGCCCCGCGTGTGATTTTGTCATTTCGTCGTGCTACCGGGCCCAGGTGCTTGGCGTGCTCGATGTTTTACCAAGGCTGGGCACCGGCACTCGCGTTCTCCGGTACTCAACCGCGTGGTTTTCTTCTTCTCTGGCTAAACCTTTTCCCACGTTTCTGTCGTTCTGTTCCTTCAGCTTGTTGCCTCTCTTCTTTCACACGTCTCTTTTTCCGACTCGAGTGCGCAGTGGTGGGCTGTGAGGAGGAGTCTTCGTGGTTGTGCGGCAGGTTTAGAAACGGGACGATGAATCAGTGGCGAGCTGAGTGATGTCAGTGTTTGGGCGGGATGTTGATCTCGGGTGTTATGCCGAGATCTAATCCCTGCCAAACACTGCCACCTCCTCAGTTATTCCCACGCCATCACTCCTTGATGGCTGCCGCCTCACTGCCTGGTTTACTGCTCTGCTGTGGTTTTGACTAGTCTTTTTATACGGTTTTGAGGTTTAAGAGGTGCGTCATCCTTAGTCTACAGTTTTCGACTTTCATCGCTTACAGTTTTCAGCGTTTTTGGTATGATTATTGGATGATTTGACTTGTTTTTGTCTGCCTCGAGTGAGGCAGACGTATCAACGCGCAAGGCTAAATCCTCCGCAGGCATGTCAACCAGTGGTGCGGGGTACAATGGAAGCAGAACTCATGGAGAGAAGCCCGATTTGAGCTGGAATGGGGAGTAACCTGTAGACGAGTTCACCATGTTCATTATACCAAATCAAATGCAAGGCAATGCTTTGACCCAACCCGTCTGCAATCTGTCGACATGGTAATGGATACACTGAACTATGGTCTTGTTGCTGCGCTCCAAAGCACCATCCATCTGCGGGTGAAAAGCCGTTGACATTCTATGCTTGATACCGGTCAGTCTCATGAGTGCTTTCCAAAATGACGATGTAAAAAGACTATTGCAATCGGTGATGATCTTGTAAGGTAACCCGCTTTCACAATACCAATCACAAAAGAAGATGTAGGCAAAATCCTCGCCCATCTGTGTGGTCTTCGTCGGTGAAATTTGCACACCCGCCCCAGCTCTGCAAGTCATAGAACAAAATTGATCAAATCCTTCATCGACTGGCAATGGCCCCACAAAATCTAAGGTGACCGAACCAAAACGCAACTCAGGGATCGGCAAGGGATGCAAGGGACCCACAGGTTTTGTTGTTTTACTCTTGTTGGCATTCCATGCAAGAAGGAATATAGCTGTTGACCAGATTGCAATGCATGTTAGGCCAGTAACACGAGTAACGGAGGGCGGCGTAAGTCTTGTCCACGCCAAAATGACCCAATTCGTTGTGTGCCACCTGAAATAGGTTCTCGCACAGGCCCTTATAATTCAGGACAACCAAGCGCTCACCGACATACAATAGACCATTCCTCAGCTCGACCCCAAGAGCCACTTGTCCTCCAACAATCTCATCATATAAACATCAAATCCATATCCCTCCTTGATGTCCCGCAATGTATCCTCCTCCAAACCCAACAACATGACCTGCCCAACCACCGACAGTCAATGTTCCGGCATCCTGGATAAATCTGCCACGGTGTTATCCTCCCCCTTGATGTACACAATCTTGAAATTGAACTGCAACATGTATTCCATCCACCTTGCCTGAAGTCCCGCTGCGTTTCAAAATTCCTTAGAGTCTTGTGGTTGGTGTAAACCTCGAAGGTTGAACCCAAGAGATCTGAGTGCCATTTCTGCAACGCATGCACAATGGCCAACATCTCATGCTCATGCATAGGATAGTTTTTCTCTGCAGACAACAACTGCCTCGAATTGAACGCGACTGGTCAAGCCAACTCCCACGTCTCTCCAAAGGATAAAACAGCCCCCATCCTCTGCTTGCTTGCGTTGCACGTAACAAAAATCTTCTTTGACCCAGGATTTTTGTGGTCAATAGTTGTCAAACAATCCCTGCCTATCACCAAACTCTTGATGGCATCAAAGGTGATTTGGGTGTCCATGGAGGGAAAAGAACGTTACACTCCTTCCTTGTTAACAGCGTCAAAACTGAAGTATGTTCCGCTAGCACCAGCAAGAACACAGCAATATACCTGACCAAACCCAAGAACTAACGAACGTGCTTCTCCTTGCAAGGGATTGGCCAATTCAAAATCTTTTTGACCTTTGATGTGTTGGCCTCGATGCCACGCTCCGAAATGTGATGGCCCAAGAAATCCAACTCCGTGAAAAACAACTCACTTTTCTTTAACAAGCAGAACAAGTTCGCACTTCTCAGAGCTTCCAACACCTTCCTCGCGTTCTCTCAATGTTCCTCCACCAATCTCAACCAAATCACTATATCATCAAGATATACATCGCAGATCTTCCCAAGATGATTCCTCAAGGCTATCTCTACGCATTGTTGCTGGGTCGCAGGTGCGTTCTTCAGTCCCATGGGCATAACTACCCATTCCCACAGCCCAAAAGGAGTAAGAGTTGCAGTAAATTTGACATTGTCAGGGTGCATTAAGGTCTGAAAGAAGGCGTTGATAAGATCAATCTTTCCCCAAAACCGGGTGCCTGGGTGTGTGCAGTCCACAAGGATATCATCAACTTGGGGCAAGGAGTAGTTATCTGGGACTGTAACTGCATTGAGTTTCCGGTAATTATTTACCCACCTTGGAAGCGCTGATGGGCCACCTTGGGGATTATGAACGATGGGCTGGCATACTGTGAAGATGAGGGGCAAATCCTTCCTGCAGCAACATGCTGATCAATCAACATCTTCCACGCATCCTTGTACTTCCTCAGACATGGGTGCGCTCCGACCGCCGAGATTTGCGCCAAGGGTTTAACTTGAATTCAATGATAAACACTTGTCGGTAGTTCACTTGTGTGTGGAATGTCAGAAGGAAACTGTGATTCATACTCTGTCTTCATCCGCTCATCCAAGTACTTAAGCTTATCCTGAAATGCCAACTGTTCAATCCGCAAACGCACCATCCCCACAACTAGGGGATCACTCATAACGACTCCCTCCATTAATTTCCTGAACCGAGTAGAATTCCATGCAAAGAGGGCATTTAATTCGAAATGAACCGGCTTCCATAACTTCTCTGCTTCTGCTCTACCCATTCTGATCTTCTCCTGCTCCTCTCTCCTCTACTTTTGTTCTATATGTCGAAGAAGTGGCGGATCAATCAGTCTCTTCTTTTGGGAAGATTCAGGAGCAGGTGGGTGCAATAAGTCAAATCCTGTTCCCTTATTGACAACTCTCCCCATCTCCGGGTCAATTATCAGATTGTTATGCTTCAAGAAGGACAAGCCCAACATGAGGTCACAGTGGAGGTTTGGACAGACAACAAAGACTTGCAATTTGGACTGCCACTGTAGACATGGTGATACAAGTACAAGCTTAACGTAGGACCCCAACAAGACTCTTTCTTCCTTTGAACCTGTCATAAAAGTACCTGACACAACTAGAGGCTTTGGCAATTTCCTAAGAGGCAACCCCAGGTTCTTCACCAATGTTATAGAAATCATTGCTAGGGCATCCCATGTCAATAAGAGCATCTTTAACAAGGACAGGAGCAATGGAGGGTGCCGAGACAAGGCAAGAGTAAGTAAGATGTTCAGGAATCATGTACTTGCTTAGGGATGTGCCCGGCCCGGCTTCAGGCCGTCAGCCAGGTCAAGCCAGGCCTGTTTGAGCCAGGCCCAGCCAGGCCAGAGGAGCTGGCCTGGTGAGGGCTTTGGCCCAGCCCATAATGTAGGAAAGCCAAAGCCAGCAGCTCAGGCCACGGCTTTTGAGGGAGACGGATCAAATAGCTGACACATATTTGATGGATGGTTCATTGCAGTTGTATACTCAACTTCGATATAAGTCCTGACTATGCTCACTCATGACAGCGTAGTCATGTACAAATGGTTGCTATATTTCCTGAATGGATGGATTCATGATATTTATCCATTGACCTTACGTATCCCTTAGCCCACTCTCATGGGCAGTGTCGAAATGCCCACTGTCCCTTTGATACAGTCACTTGTGAAGACGCTTGCTACTCTCTCAACAAATTTACCTTTGTCCG
>QLOM01003421.1:0-12634 GCA_003313785.1 Termitomyces sp. MG148 | reverse complement strand
CATTGGCTCAGCTTGAAATAAAACTTAGACTCAAAATCCAGACTCAGCCCCTGTCAATCAAAACTCAGCCTAAAGATCCAAAACTCAGCTCAAAGGTTGAAACCCAGCTTGTTACATAATTTTCATCAATTCTGACAAATTTTATGTCAGCAAGTTGTCGCATTCTAAGAGCTGAGAAAGTTTAGGATCAAATCCCCAGGCTTCATGCCATTCTATATAGATTGTGGTGGAAAGTGATATGAAAAAGGCAAATAAGATGGAAAAGCTATCGATAAAGTACACTTACTTGAGCCAAAACCTCTTCTTGTAACATTTGTAATTCCATATCCATGCTTTTTGCCTTGACTTGGCCATCATTGGAGTGCAATAAATTCTGAACTTGCAATATCCACTCAATAAACCAATGATAAATTCCCCTTCTTCTTGTCTAACAACATTTGTTCCTTTTGTGACCTTTTCAATGTATCATCTGTAATATGATTTATTGCAATATGCAGCCTAACAACTATCTGCTGTCACTTGTGGGTAACTTGAGAAGGAATAGTAGAATTGGTCTAAGCAGGAAGACAAAGAGAGATAGTGTTTGACTCTTATGCGCAGCCAAGTGGCAAGCTTCATCTGTTAGCAGATTCAGCAGAATATATTCCATTCTCCAGCACATGGATTGTTTTTTGCAGGAAAACCTTATCTGCTGTAGAAATCATCCAGCCAATCTCCAGGGGTAAGCCATGCAAAGTGTAACTCAGTTAGGGCATTGAGGACAGTGCTATCACACATCAATAGTCCTAGAGCTCATGTGGCTAGCTGACTCTGGAAAAGCACATGGACAGGGCTGTGATTGGGATTGTTGACTACTGGCAGCAATGGAACACACACAGAGGGTGGATGGAAGACCAATAGGGCTGCCAAGAAGAGAGAATTGGTTATTGGAACATGAGTGGTGTAATGGACTCAGTTAAGTAGAGCTGTTAGGTCTACATTAGTGGATACAAAGGAACAGGTAATTAATTACCTGATTAATTTAATTAATTATATTACTTTAATTATAGTGGCTGCTTTACCTAAAGCAGCCAATTTTACTGTCATACTACATAGTACTAGAACCATATATTGATCTGGTTCCCTTGTGTGACTGTAAGGCTATTACTTCTTAACAACATTTCACTTATTTGAACCTTTTGGGTTCAATTCTACTACTACAAACAAAAAATTGTAATTTTAGACTGACAATCTAGACTTTGATTCCATCAAACAGTGCATCAACTTCTTGGATGCATGCAACCAGCACTGTATATATGTAGCAAACATTGATTGGATAAGTGCCAACTAACCTACTGAACCAACCTGCAATGGTAAAACCATTGACTAGTCACTAGCGTATCCTCAAGCAGCATTGGCTGACCTGATTGAACTTGTGTCATAGTCAGCTGGGGCCATAAAAAAGGATCCCTGTAGCCTCAAGAAATGCCAAGAGAAGCTCAATAGAGTAAAGCCTGACTGGCTGCAACACTGAGTGGTGCAGCACAACCAGAAGTAGTCTGGAACACTCCAGAACAGAACACCAAGAGAGAAAATGCACCCTATATGCAGCCAGTAAGGCTAGAGCAACAGTCTTAAAACCAGAGTAGTGTTTACAACCCCACCAAAGGTTGTAGATCTTCATCATAGTTCTTGGAAAAAATGCTGAGATTGAAGGCAAGCAGTTGGAAAGTTCCAACTGAGTCCACTCCAATAATGCAACAGCAACCAGTAAATGTGGTAACTCAGAGAGCTACTATCCCTGAGCAGAGGACACCAGCAGTGCACTGGAAAGATGAAACTTCTGATGAGGAGGAAGGTGGACAAGTCAAGTCCACCTTACAGGTTCAGTGTGCTATGCTATGGAATAGACATTCCAGCATCACAAAGGACACTACTTGTGCTAAGCTAGAACTGTATGTACTAAAGCACATATGTTTGATACAAGCTTGAGGTGAAAGTGTACCTCCATTTAATACAACCAAATATACCAATTTGTATATTTAGATCCTTGAGCTGGAAGCCCAAGCATATATGTATAGGAAAGCCAATCAAGGTTCAGCTGCCTTATGTCAGAGGGAGCAAATATAATTCTGAGTATTCCAGCAGAACCAATGCTTTTTCCACACTTGAAGAAAGTGATGAGCAACATATATGTACCGTAGCAAGCTTGGGAGTCTGAAGAACAGTTTGCAGCAAGATTTGCTGCAGTGCAAAGATATAATGTGTTTAGAGGTCAACCAGGAAGACCTCTGTTGATGGTAGAGTCAGTGTTTACCATTCCTGTAGTAGAAAGCCACAGCATAGAAGCAGAGAAAGTAGACTCTCTGTAAGTCAAGCAGAAATTAGTGGAGAAACCTCCACTGAGCAGTAGAGTGCCAATAGCAGAGAAGTTTACTGAAAGAGTAGCCTATCAGTGCATGTGCAAACAAGACTTGAATTGCTAGGGACACTCCTGGATTGACAATCAGAAGATAGTGTTTGATAGGATAGCACTTATCAATGATATGAGGCAACAGTATGTCCAGAGGACATCACATCCTGACCAAGACAGTGGGCAAGGCATTACTCCCACTGCAGTGCCAGGACAAAGTTCTGTCCGCTATAGTACAGAGGACTGAGGTGGATGTGACCCACTTCATTGGAACAACAATGGAAGAATGCACTATTCAGGTCAGCAACCTGTGTGAGCATTCTCAGCAGTTCCTTCTGCTGAAGGCAGAAATAAAACACCTGAATTGACTAAGGCAACAAAAGCATATAACAAAAATATGCACCAGCACTTCAGTAGTCACTACACCTCCTTAACAGCATTGAGCCACAGAAAGCAGAAGCAAAGCATATACATCTGTATTAAGGAGAGTCCAAGTTCAGCAACTTAGAAAACTGGATGATGGATGTATGTAACCATCTAGCAGCTTGCTAGTAAGGTGGAGACTGCCTGAATAGAGAATGAGTTTTTGTCCTCCCTGAATTCTTGGAAAGACCTACCAAGAACTAGTTTCAACACTATGTTTTACACTATAATTGTGCAAGACAGCATTGGACGTTCAAGAATATGATTCTTGAGCTATACAACCATTTTGTGAGTGCATCCACTATGCAGCATACTAGGGAGGCATTTATTGCTACTTCAAATACCAAAAAACTGGGGGTTCAAGGGTTCTATAATACCTTGATAAACCATGCTCAGAACATGTCCATTTATCCAGACATCTGGGTAATGATAGACACATTCTTGAGAAGTATACCAGATGCAATGAGAGAATCCCTCATCTGTGATGATGGACTGTCATCAGAGGTGAACACAACTTTGTGCTACAAGCAATCTCACAAGGTTGCTAAACACTTTAAGCTGCTATAGTACTTGGTTAAAGTATTACTAATAGTTCTGGGGCTTTCTTGAAGTCTTAGAAAGTTTCTTCAAATCCACACTGCTTGACAATAAACTTGATGTATTGAGGGTTATTTTTCAAAATATATAATACTTTGAAAGATAAAGGGTCTCTCCTACCGGATTACTCCCTGCCCCTCTGCTACTTTTATGACCCAACCAGCTCTTTCAGGTGCTCCCTTGGATGCTTCTGCTCCTCAGAATGATGCCTGGAGTTGCTTGCTTGCTCTAGAGACTCAGGTGCAGACCACCCAAGCTTTTCTCACCATCTACACCACTAAACTTGTTGGATTATGTCAGGCCACAGACACTATCTTTCATTCTCTTCAGGCCCTCTTAAAGTGCCTCCCTCTTTCTCCTACCCCTCTCCAAGCACCTCCAGGTAGGGCCGACACACCTTTAGTCCCTCGCTCTGGAGCTTCTCCCTCTGTTAATGCCAATATTCCTCATCCAGCACTTCCAGATGCATTCAATGGTGACTAAGCCCTGAGCAAGCAATTTCTGCAGTCATATATCACCTATCTTCAGCCCAGTGGTAAAGCCTTTCCTTCTGATGCTCTCAAGATTGCCTGAGTTCTTTCCTACATGAAGTCTGAATGAGCTTTAACATATGTGTAAGGGGAACGCTTGACATCTGCAGAACTCCTTCCACAGAGTCGGTGATGCAAGGAGCAAGCAGGAGTCAAGCAGGTGCAGAAGCAGGCAAGAGTCAGGCAAGAGGCAAGCAAGGCTAACAGAGGGTCGGACGGCGCTAGATAAGCTTATAGTCAGCTCAGTGGATAGGCCAAAAGAACACTGCTATTGTTCAGCCTGGGGATATTCTATCCCACTGGCTGCCTATATATACTACATCAGTGCCTGTGCTATTACTAATACTGTTTACTAATTGGGCCCTGGTATGTAAAGGAGAATAATCAATGCTGAGTAAGGTCCAGGCATATGACTCATCAAGGCTTACTATTACAAGACGGAAGGAGAAAGAGTGGGCTGAGCAGCCGGTTGGATCTGCTATTGAGGCAGGTGATAGGATTTATGCAACTATGTTACAACCTCTCCCAACTATAGTAGAGATTAGAGCTAGCCAAGCTACTTCCCAGCAGCTAGCTCAGGCATTTGCTGCTAATTCTGCTCCTAAGTCATTCTGGACTCCTCATCTCTCCTTTCTTTCACTCTTTATTCCTTCATTCTTCCTCTATTTATTTCCTTATTTCTGCTGTCACTCTTTGTCCTTATTGCTTTTATTTTTTAACACTATTTATTAGTACTATTCTCAGCCTTTGAGATGTTCTGGTTCTTTAGTTATCATTCAGACAAGTATAGCCAACGCTTCCAGAAGCTTAGCCATTGTGAGGCTAGCCTCACAATTACTAAGCAAATCATGAGACATGTGCATGACTTCTGGCAATAGCAATTTCTGAGTTTTTAAGCAAGTGCTAAATACCCTTGGGCAATGGTTAATGAACTTCTCAAGACCTTTGGCATTCAAATTAGTGGAGGGTACAACATTGGATGTAAATTTGGCACTATGCTTACCAACAGCCCTCTAAAAATCTGTGCACATGAACTGCAATACAAGTCACTTGTTGGCAGCTTCCATAGGCATGCTTATAATTGACAATGTCAGCTCATGTTCCTTGCAAAGTATGTTGAGGGTCTAGGACTTGAGAATCTTGAGGGATGCAAACAATTCTTCTTCAAGTCTAATGCCCTGGCTTTTTCAGTATGATATGCAAGCATCTTTCATCATAAGCAATTCAAGAATATGCAAGGCACATGGATAGACATGAAACTTATCAGAACCTGAGTATGCCTTCCTTTGTTTGTTCCCATTGCTAACTTTTAATACAGCCTTAGGTACTTTTCTCATTAATAATTACAAGCAAGCATTTGAACTAATTAATGGATTACCTGCATTGGAAAAGTAGATGAAGAACCAGGGCATTGAGAACTTTGATACCTTCAAGCAGTGGCTGGTAGAGGAGAAGGCATATCTTCAAAGATTATCTCAGGAGCCTATTCAGGAGATGTTGCAGATGGGATACTACTAGAAGTTAGTGAACCTTGAGGCCAGCCAGAAGGCATTAGACAAGGTGCAATTGAAGTGGCTTGTAATCACTCCCAAGACACATAATGCACATGACTATATGCAGTCTATTGAGACTAAACATTGACATGCCCTCAAAAACCATAAGAAAGACCTTAATATTGTTCAAGATCTTGAATTGAAGCTGGGTGTCACAATATAGTGGACTCAAACAAGTTCTGAATAGAGGAATGCTTTTAAGATGTCAACAAAACATTGCTATCAACAATGTCTGGATAATTTTGAAGCATTGATTGTCTCAAGAATGTTTGAGTTAACCAGGATGAATATGCTGCAGATGGATGAGTTTGGCAATATCTTTCATATTAGGTGATAATTGATGTTGGTATAAAATAGGCAACAAGCTACAAAGGCACATTGGTAATGATCTCAAGGATTGTTCACAGGCCATACAAAATGCACTAGACAAGCACAACACCGCTGCTTGTGCTCTTTTTCCACCATGTCCTGAGCTTTCATGGGATCTTGTTGTCAAATATGCCTTTCTTGCTGACTTTGGCCTACTATCCAATACATGTGAAGATGTAGCTCAACATTGAAATTTGGCAGTTAGTCACCTACATACATGATGAAGAGGTATACCTCAAAGAAAGAGAAGAAGCCATTGTTGCTGAAAACAGTGCATTTGCCCATCAAATTTGCCTGTGTCGTAAATGCCTTCTTTGATTCAACAACCTTCATGTGCATTGCCTTTGCAAACTTGCTACTGTAAGGGCAACCTCTGGAGGCTATGGCTCAGTCACACAGCTGGCAGAGGGAAAACCAAAGTATATTTAGGTAATACAACTATAACTACTCATCTGGCAGAGAAAAATCCAAAGAGAACAAGTCTAGGGATTTCCTATGCCAGAAGTGACGCTTCCAAGGCTCCAGAAGCATGAGAAGTAACTGTATAGCATGACAAAAGCCACAATAAAATTTATAATCTAAAAAAGGAAAATCTTTGAAAATAAATCAAAAACTCGGAAATTGCCATTGCCAGAGGTCATGCACATGTCTCATGTGACTGGCTTAGTAATTTGGAGGCTAGCCTTGAGATGACTAAGCCTCTGAATGCTTACTAAGCCTCTGGAAGCGTTGGCTACACTCATTTGAATGATAACTAAAGAATCAGAGCACCTCAAGGGCTGAGGATAGTACTAATAGATAGTGTTGAAAGAATAGAAGCAGTAAAGTAGCAGAAATAAGGAAATAAATAGAGGAAGAATGAAAGAATAAGGAGTGAAAAAAGGGAGAAATGAGGAGTCCCCTAACAGCTACTCTCCCAGGGTTCACAGGCTCCATTGTTGCAGGTGTTAAAATCTTAAAATCAACCATGAACAGAAAGAAGATGCAATGAATGTGAATAAAGATTTTGCATGCCATAGGAAAAAAGAGGTTGGAGTTGTTACAGAAGGTGAGGAAAGCAGTGATGATGAAGCCAACAGTAGTGACAATGACAACAATGCTGCTGAGCTTGCAAAAAAACATGCAAAAAGTGATTCAAATCTCTTCTGATCTTTAGTTTAGAACTTTTGTCTACAGCTATCAGTGAAAATGTGTATTATTGATGATATACAATGTCACTAGTATTATACTATGTTTTTTCCAAAGTTTTTGGGTGAATTTTGAAGGTGGAAGATGAGCTCATCGTGAAAGACAATGAGGAAAGGGGCGGATCAATAGGCGGCGTTATGTTCAGGCAGCTCGGACGGATACTTGCATTGTCGATGCCCTTGACAACGTGCCTGATGGTCTAGGCACGACCGGCATAGCCGAATAATAGCCGGTCAATGGTCTCAAGGACAAGTCAAACATTAGAGCAGTTTTATTGAAGGAAGCGTATAGTTAAGCTAATTGAGCCTAACTAGGCATGGAGCATTGGTCATACTCCATGCCTAATTAGGCGGATTAAGATGAAGCGGGGAGGTGTTACTATAAAAGCAGATTCGGATATGACAGCTGCAGATAGCAGCTGGTCCACATGTAGATAGCAGCTGCTATCTGCCCACCAGTGCGGTTAGTGACTTCCTACCCCTCTTATTAGAGGGGTCGGGTGGGACACGCGAGTGTTGGCCTCTGAAACATGGCCCACCTGACATTCCTCCTAGTCTGGTTCCACCAAGTTCCGGCTGTCTCAATAGTCCTATTCTGTCTTCCGTATAAATTGGTATGTTTTCCAAGGGACTGAGGCCCATCCACCATGGACACTCATCTACTACCCGCTGAAATTCTCGAAAAAATCATCTCAGAAGCATGGACGTCCTCCTTGTCAAACGGTGACCGAATTGACCTTATGACTTCCTTTCCGTTGGTTAATTCTACCTGGAGGGCACTCTTCACCCGCATTTCTCTCCGCGACGTACATATTCCCTGCTTATCGTACGTTGCCGTATTCATGTCGGTGCTGGCTGGATATTCTCTTCTCGTAGATGGTCAACCACCACCTCATATTTCATGTCAATCCATCACTATCAAAATACCTTCGACCATCGTTAATGGCAGTACTCGGAAGGAAGATGACGAGCATCAGGAGAATCCTATGGGCGAGACCCTATCGATCCTCCTTTATTATCTATACATCATGAACGCCCCAAACCTTCGCACCCTTCGTATCGAGTACGTAAACATGGGCTTCGACGATCTCTTTGATTGGCGGTTGGACTATTTCCCAATGCAAGTGACGAACATCGAGATTTCGTTCTCTTTCGACAGAGACATGCTCTCACTAGGCGATGTTTTACGGACAACACATCAAAGGCAAAATAGCCTGTTATTCAAACCCCAACTACGCCACGTAAAGAAGCTTTTCGTCTATGGAGCAAGTGAGGCCTTTGTCGCAGAGATGATTTCACTCTGCCCAAATGCAGAGTGCGTGCGTCCAGCGAACGCCTCATCTTACCCTAGAGATACAACACTCATGAATGGCCATTGACACTAAACCGGTTAACTTTATTTTCCCACACTCATGTACTCATCACAGTAATTCACCACTGAATGTTATTTACATCATTGTCTTTGATCTGGATTCCTTGCTATCGATTTGTGTGTCTACATCAGGTTACAAGTTTGTTGCCTCGTCAGTGTTGAAGACGAGAATCGTGAAGGAATTATTTCCACAAACGCATCACTTTCGATGTCTGGTAAAACACCCAGATTAGATGTAGAAACTACCCATGTTCGTTCACAGTGCGTATGTTACCGCTCGGTCTGTTGATTTCTGTTCCATCATTGTGGTGGTTGTAGCGGAAAATATATTTCGTCAAATTCCAGTAGTGACGAGTATCTATGAGTAGCTAGTGCAGTGTCCGTCGCCGTATGTGACTTTGCTTTTAGTGGTGGTGAAGATTGACAAGATTTGGTGGTGAATATGGTGCATTGTCAAGTGGTATGTTTGACCACGGATTGGGAATATTTAACGCCACTTCGTGCCAGTGGCTGCACATATGAGACACGGATTGTATTCAGTCTATGCGTCGAATCGCAGCGCATCGGACGATTTCGCTGAAGATGGCACCAAGTATTCCAGCAGGGATTCGACAAGTGATAGTTAGCGCATTCTGACACCGAAGATAGTAGTGAATAATTCTCTCGTGACGTCTCCTTTGGCCTTGAATATATGCATCGGCTACGCATCCACTGGCTGCAGTTAAAAATGGTCCTTCAGCCTGAGGATCCGAGAATCTACAGAAGTCTGCGTCCGTTGGCAATAAATACCCATATCTCAGCATTATCAATCGTCATCTGTTGATCGATCTACCTTCATGTCATCCAAAGCTATGTTGCGAGTAGTCATTGCGCCACATTAAGTGTTGATACTTATTTCCTGATTCTTCAAGAGATGCGAATTTATTCGGCTGTGTCAACACAAACAGTTCCTCTACAGTCTCACGGGGACACGAACGTACGCGGGGAACAATGTGCGTTGATTACTTATACATAGTCCTTTTTATCTTCGGCTGAAGTTTTATAGAGGCTAAACTTTTCACGGCTGACTAGCTCAGCTGGTTAGAGCGTCGTGCTAATAACGCGAAGGTCTTGGGTTCGATCCCCACGTTGGCCATGTGCATATCATAGGTGTTTTTTTGCCCCTTCCCCTCTCAGAATTCTGTAGTCTCTCTATGAAATCTGTAAATCTGTGGATCTAATACTATATTAATAATATATGAAAACGGGGAGAGCATATTTAGGCTAGTCAAGTACAGTTTGGGTGGAGGCTTGTAATAGTATCGTGCTGATATTGAGGAAAGAGCGACCGCATGGAACGAGGCTATCTGCAGTCATCTTACCTTTTATTTCAAGTTCCTCAACTTTGTGATAACGTCCTGCATATCTCCCTGGTTCCACTCACCACTCCACCCTTGCCTCACTTCCTCCCGATGTATCAAGTCTTTCCCTTGGCTTTTCCACTCGAGCGCCGGCACCGACCATTTTGACTTGTCCCCTATCGGAACTCCGTTTTCGTGGAATGGTATCTCCGGCTGAACGTGCATAGGCAGATGTGGCCAAGAATCAAGGTGCGATGAACTGGGAGTTGAAAATGCATGTCCACTCTCCGATTGGGTCAATACTTTGTGCTGCGAACGAGTCTGTGAACCGAATGTACTTTCGTCATCGTCATCAACGCCAACACTTTTATCCTCTGTGTTACCTGTGCCGTCCATATCCGCGTTGTTCACGACAAGCGAAAAGTCGTTTCCTGGTGTAAAGAGGACCCGATGTGGAGGCGGTCTGATAATCAGATGACCATCATCGGGTGGGTTCAGGGGCTCCCATTCACGTAAAGGAGCTGTGGATAAGATGCTGGCAAACTTTGCCGCTCTCTCTGCTTCTTCGTCAGTGATCGGAATTGTCTCGGCAAAGTTTCCATTTTCGTCGTCTGGGCAGGAACTCCGGGAACGGTCTATCGTAGTCACAACCACAACTACAGAATATACTGGGCGTTCAGGCCGGGGAATAGTCGTCAAATAATCCATTTCTCGTGTTGGGACGATTACATCTGAAGTTTGATTTTGGTCGTGCGGGGTGGGGATCATAGGGGTTGTTCCCAATTTCCCGTGAGACTTAGACCGAGTATGGCTCATAAGGGTAGCCGTGATCGAAGGAAGGTGTGGGAAGGTAGCAAGGGTGAAAATCTTCTGCCTAGATACTTTTGACTTCGTTATGGTCTCGCTTGAAGGTCCGGAGTCGATCAAACATGGCGGGTCAGGAAAGACTGTGACATTAGGAATCTTTGCGCCGCGATGGACAAGTTCAATGGGAATGTGTTCCCCTAGTGTCCGCATTACTTTCTCGTGTCTGCGTCGTCTGATTTCCTCTTCGGAAAGTCGGTTTTGAGAGATAGGAGACATCGACTGGGGAAACTCGATATCCGAAGTACACAATGAAGGCCAAGACTCTACCCGGGGTGACCCACACGCAATAGTTTCAATCATTGAGGAGTCATCAAACGACTGCTTGGGATGAAACTCGGTGTGATCAAGAAACAGTGGGGAGGTGGGTCCTCGTGTTTCTTGAGGTCTAGTTGGCAGCACGAGGAACTGATGTAAGATTCAAAAGGAGGGCGAGAGATCTGTGACTGACTTTCCGTGAAGGTCCGGGTATGTATCGGCTCTTTGACGCACTTCGTTTGGGAGTCTTTGAATGACGCCGGCGACGAAGTTGATTGGATTTTCAAAGACGAGCGACAAGTTGAGGTAACCTGGGGGAATCGTATTTGGTCATTAGAAGACATTGTAGAAGCAAGAGCGAGAGTTGCTAGACGAACGCGAGGATGCGCCAGAGGCAAAGGGGTCTGTCTGGTGGCCGGGTATGAGAACAGATTTTAGGATGTTGGGGTAGTGTCAATCGTTATGTTAAAATTGTTGATTACGGCCGATGCTTTTAACAGCGTTCGTACTGTTGCCTTAACAGTCGATTACTACGGTTCTGGCCAAAGGGAGTGTATGGATGAAGAGTTGAAAACATGAAGTTGGGGACATCCTGAATTACCTGGGGTGTCGTCTCCCACTCCGTGATATAGGTACATAATTCAACATACGTGTCACAACTGTCAATAATGTTAAACTGGCTATCTTCGCCACAATGGGAACATGCACACATACAGATGCACTTCACAATATTCAGAGCACCCAGTTACGGAACCATAAAAAGCGAAGTAGCGAATTCAGGAGACACCATAGGCGCGCGGCTAAGGCGTATCTGTCATAATGAATAGAAGAGCTGTCGATGGATAATAAGAAGAACGATCTTAACAACGTAGGAACTGGTGATGCAAATAACTTGACACTTAGCGCGCTTAGCACTGAATACACTTCTGCTAACGTAATCCTACTGACTCTGTTCGCCCGATCAGGTTTGCTCCACTAAGTCCAAAGGTTAATAATTCACTATTTATATCCCCCAGATTGTTTCCGCTCACGGACTCGTTCTCTCCTCTCTTCAAGGTACATACGTGTATCTCGCCTAGAATATAGCGAAGTCCTGTGTGATTCAGTGAGAACTACCCACCTGTAGTCAGCACATTGTTATACGAAACCCTGCCTAAGTCTGATATATGTGTGGAGTTGCTACTATAATGGATCGACCTCGTTCAAGGGACTTGATCGCTGCTTACAGTCACTGCTGTCGACTTAGGTTGTGGTTACAGGGTTTGATAGAACAAGGTGTGTAGTACCAGGCTATCGTAACACGAATACATTGCTGATGCTTCTTCGCGAGACTTTATATGGCACCTCGACGAGCGCTTACTCGTGCTTACTCTCGAGGTCTGTTCTGGACAGGTCGTAGGGTGACTTTGTGACTTATGTGCAAGCTTATACTTGGGGTGGTTGGAAGAGAAGCTGGGTGAAAAGCCTTCATCAACGTTCAAAGAAACCAAACTCGTGGATCGACAGATTCTGACGAAAGGGTAGACTGATGAAAATCCAAAAAGCAGATCCCCAAGGAAGCAACTTGGTCTCCGACTTCATAAAAAACTGCTGATGGATGAGTGAACACATATCTGGAAAATGCTCCCGTAACTTCTTCTCCTTCATTCAGACTCTCTCAAAGAAATACAGATACGCCAACGGCTTCAGCTCTTTCACACTCTCCTCATCCGCCTTGACGACTTTCTCATCGTTAAAGAAAACCCACTC
>QLOM01003420.1:0-27867 GCA_003313785.1 Termitomyces sp. MG148 | reverse complement strand
GCAGCGGGGGAGGCGCATTTGGGCAGGCGTCGGAGAGGGCTGAGGGGGTTTGTTGGGTACAACAGGAGTAGTGCTTACGGTTGGAGAGCTATCGGCAGAGACTGTATTGATTTCTTCTACCGACAAACATGCAAACCTGTTAGCACTAAGCGGTGGGGGTGTACTGGTCACCTGCCATGCCCCTGAAAACCCTCACTCTGCTCCTCCTGGCCTTCTGGAACGTGGGCGTCTTTTGATGTCTCCTCTGGGATGGGGGTATCTGGAGAGGGCACTCCAGCAATGTCCCGGGCCGCCAGGAGCTGCAGGAGTAGCTCCTTCTGGGGAGAGGTAGCGCACTTCCAGACCCCTGGGGCAGTGACGTGCGAAATGGCCCTGTGCGCCACAGCGTCGCCATGAGAGGGGGAGCGGGGCGCGCTGTCGGGAGGCATCCACATCCATTGGCGCGCCTAGAGGTAGTGCCGGAATTGTCGGGGGTGCAACCGTTGCCATGGGCAGTGCCAGGATTGGGAACCTGCGGGGGAGCATCATGGGGGGTCGCGTCGGAGGCGCAGGATGCGCAGGCTTGCAGAGGTTGCGCTTGAGTTCCATGAGCTGCCATTGCTCCTGGGCCACCCGGTACCATGCCAGGACCTGGTTGTCCGCCGGTTGACCCTCCGCAAGGTTGTCGATGCGCTCCATCAGGGTCGGATGGAGCCCTTCCCGAAAGGTAAGGCAGAGTTGCAGGCCATCGGGGTACTCGGCCTGCTTGACCAATGTGCGGAACGAGTCGATGTACTTGTTCAGCGAGCGTTTCCCTTGGCTGTACTGTTCCCTATCCCTCAGGATCAGTGCGGCGCTTTTGGCGGAGTTCCAGGGAAAGAACTCGTCCTGGAACTCTTGTTCGAACTCGGCCCAGTCCATAAAGCTCGCAACGCCTCCGGGGCGTCGGAAAACCCTCAGCACATAGGTGGCCGCTCGTCCCAACTTCATGTAGGACAATACCCACGCAATTTTCAGCTCGTCAGATATGAAATCGTCGCCACAGAGCTGGAGATAGGTGGCGCACAACTGGAGGAAGCGTTCCCCAGACGCGCGGTCGCCGTTGTAGACGTCAGGGGTCGCCGGGCGCAGGATGTTGGAGCGCTCCCATGCCGGGATGGGGGATTGCACAGCACGTGGGTGCTGCACCGGCGGAGTAGGCGGCGGGGGGGTTAGGTGCCGCCAGGGCAAGGCGTTCAAGGAGGGTACGGAGAGAGTCGGAGATGGTGTCGGTGGTTTGTCGGAGGTGGGTGAGTTCGGCGGAGTGCTGGGTAAGGGAGGCTTGGGTGAGTTGCACCTGCGTTTCTAAGTGGAGCAGGCGAGTCCAGGCTTCCTCGTCGGAGGCGGCAGCGTCCGGGAGCGCTTCTGGAGCGGCGGGCTGAGACATAGACAAGGCAGTGCTTAAAACTGGTGGGGGAGCAACAAATAGGAGCCCAGAGGTGTTTGGCAGCTATAGGGGGCTACCAGACCGGAATTAGGAGACTTGTTCTGCTGTAAGGGTGACCTCCGGAGGTTGCGGTTAAGTCACACAACTGGCAGAGGGAAATCCGAAGTGTATTAGAGACAGTACATATTACAGGGAAATAACTAATCACCTGGCAGAGGGAAATCCAAAGAGAACAAGTCTAAGGATTCCTCTGCCACGGCGTGGCGCATCAGTGCGGGGGCGGGGGCATGAGAACGACTGTACAACTCTCGGAGAAGTCCGACAACTGCAAGGGAGCGTCCCGGAGACCTCCGGGATGGCCCAAAAAGGAAATGGCCGGAAAAGGAAGTCCAGAGGGTCCTGGAGATCTCCGGGATGGCCGGAAAAGGAAGTCCCCTGACATCAAAGGAAGTCCCCTGACAGTCAGTGCTCCAGGAGTTGTCCAGGCTAGAGGCATCGTTGTTGTAGGGCTATAACTTAAGGGATATGGCAGCGGCAAATTCTACTCTAAGGCAAGGGAACGTCATTGTGAGTGAGCTCCAGTTGATGTCAGAGTTGGTGTTGCAAAGCTAGGGCAGTCCTAGGATGATGGGAGTCGACTCATGGAGTTGCATGATGAGGAAGTTGATGGAGAACTTCAGGTTGTTGTCAAGGGTGAAGGTGTTGGAGTGAGTTTTGGTGATGGGACCTGAGGGTGCAGGATGACTGTCAAAGAGCTGGAGTTCAAGATTTTGGTGGAGGAGTGCAAGGCAATCACTGATAAATGTTTCAGTGGCTCCACTGTCAATGAGGGTAGAGAGGGGCTCTGAAGCATTTCCAAGTCATATGCTGATGATGAAGGACTGAACAGAACAGGAAGTGAGTTGCTCTGGTGTTGAAGCTTCTACTCTGGAGGTAGTTGGGGCCTTCAGGAGGTGGAGGGTCATGGGGATGTTGAATGATATGGGGGCTTTCTTAGGAGTACTACCACAATCAAGGTGTAGAGTAAGGTCCTGCCAGTTGATTTGGAGATTTGTGCTGCAAAGCCATGGGAGTCCCAGGATCAGTGGTATGGATGCATGAAGTTTAGTGACCAGTAATCAGAGTTCCTGCTGCTGGCCATTGGCAAATGTGATGGGAGTTGAACAAAGTGGATGATGTTGCCAGCAGAGGAGGAGTTTCCATTAAAGAGTTGAAGTCATATGGGGACTGGGAGACGTTGTGCTGGTCCAGGAGCAAGAGCAGCCTATGCTTTCTCAATGAAGTTGTTAGTAGCACCACTATCAATAAGGGTGTTGACAGGTTCATTAGAGAGAGCAATAGTAGTGTGGAGGGGAAGGGATTGTGAAAAGTGGGAGGAGAGGTGGGCTGAGTGGGTATTCTGTGATGCGAGTACTGTGTGGAGGTGGGAGACCAGAGTGGAGAAGATGTCAGAGTTGTCTTCACAATTTAGTGTGTCTTCTGGGACTAAATTACAGGGTTGTTTTCCAAGAATTGGAAGTCTGAGTTGTCTCCTTCTAGTGTCCATACAGCGTGGCCTAAAGTTTTCCATTTGGGACACTCACCAATGAAATGTTCCGGTTCCCTACACAAGATACATACTCCTTCCTTTTAACAATGCCCCTGTACATCTTTGGATACGTTAATTCAGGGTCTACCAGAATTTTGAAACCAATTTGTGCATAGGGCCTCCTTGTCTTCAAGTGCCCCAGGGTTGATATTAGGGGGTTCCAGAGTCATCTGGTTGTCAGGGGGTTGTAAGGGCGACCTTTGGAGGCTATGGCTCAGTCACACAGCTGGCAGAGGGAAATCCAAAGTATATTAAAAAATGCATAGGTAACACTACAATGACTACTCACCTGGCAGAGGAAAATCCAAAGAGAACAAGTCTAAGGATTTCCTATGCCAGGACTGATGCTTCTAAGGCTTCAGAAGCGTGGGAAACAACTATACAGATCAACAAGATGGCTAATCTTAACCTAAATAGTGAAAAACTCGGACATGGCATGTGACTTGGTAGTTACTGGGTCACATGCAGCTTATTAAGTAAGCTAAAGTGGACAGAACCAGTAAAAGAAGGTAAGGAAGAACTATACTAAAGGTAAAAAGATAGACAAAAAAGGAAAAGAAGGATAAGAAAAGAAAATAAAGGACAAGAAAAGGAAAGAGATGAGGAGTCCCCTGACATCACCCTCCCTCTAGAGTGCAGCGTCTCAACATGCTGGGTAAAAGTAATTCTGGACAGCCTGGTCAACCTTGGAAAGAGAGTAGATGCCTCTAATTGCCTGAGGAGCATTGGGGTGCTGTTGATAAAATTTCTGGACTAAGACAGGAGCATGAACGTTTTCTTGTGGCTCCTAAGAGATGTCTTCAATTCCATAGCTCTTCCACTTGACCTTGAACTGAAGCTTATTTTTGAAGAGTCGGCTGTCTAGGATCTGTTCCACTTCATACTCCTCTTGGTTGTCTATCAGAACTGGAGGTGGTGATGGCTGTGGACGTCGGCCTGGAATTGGATCATCTGGTGCAGGAAAGAGCTTTACCACATTGAAGACCGGATGGAGTTGGCTCATTCCACTAGGCAGTTTGAGTCAATAGGCTAGTGGATCTACCTGCTTTACTAGGAAATGGTCCTAGACAATGGTGAGAGAGCTTCTGAGAAGATCAAGTAGTAGCAATATCTGAGGCATCCAAATAGACTTAATTTCCAGGCTTGTACTTGGGGGCTGGAGTCCATCCACAATCATAATAGCGGGCCATGTCGTCCTTTGCCTTAGTTAAGGCTGCTTTAGCTTCCTCTTGGGCTGTCTTCATCCGATCTAAGAACTTGTTAACAGCTTCATTCTCTGAAGATCATCCACGAGGCTCAAATCTCATCTGAGGGTGTCGACCGGTATCCAGAAGGAAAGGAGACATCTGAGTGGCAGCATGTACATGGTTGTTGTATTGAAACTCAGCCTCTGGTAATAGGTCATCCCAGTCATCCTGTTGTTCATTGCAGAAAAGCCAAAGATACTATTCTAGCTCTTGGTTGACATGCTCAGTCTAGCCATCAGACTGGGAGTGGTCGGCAGTGGAGGTGTGGAGTTTAACATGGAGCAGATGATACAGTTCTCTAGTAAACTCTGCCACAAACTGAGGCCTGCAGTCTGAGACGTAAGCATTGGACAGCCCATGGAGTTTCCAGACATGCTTTTGGTACAGGTTAGCAACTCTCATAGCAGAGCAGGTGGTGTGTGTTGGAATGAAGTGAACACGCTTGCTGCAGAGATCTACTACCACCATGATTGCATTGTATCCATGAGTATCTGGTAACTCAACAATGAAGTCTACTGAGGCCATGCTCCAATGCTCAGCTGGAATAGGCAAAGGATGAAGTTGTTCTATGGGAGGCTGACAACGAGGTTTAGTTTGAAGGCAGAGGTTACAGGTGGAGGTGTAGGAGCCAATATACCATGACATTTGAGGCCACCAGTAATTCCAAGAAACTAGTTCTAGTGTCTTCCACCTACCAGGATGGCCTGCAATCCAAGAATCGCGATGCTGCTCGACAATCCGCCTCCAGAGGTCAGGTAGGTTGAGTACATAAATGTGCCCCCAGAAGGTGAGAAGACCATTCTCCAAAGACCACTCATCAGTGCAAACTGACTTCACTCCAGCTCTCTTCTGCGCATGCAGGGCCAGAGCAGCCTTGGCTACCAGGTCTTTTTGAGCGCCCTCTCAGTTACCTTGGCTCCAGTGGCAAAATCTGAGCTATCAGCTTCCTCCTGGAAGGAAGAATCATCATCTGGGAATAAGAGAACAGGCTTTGAAGTGACTGCCTGTTTGAGAGCATCAAAGGCAGTCTGCTGTGCCACATCCCAGTGCCAAGGAGTGTCCTTAGTGGTGAGATCAAAGAGGGGCCAGGCATAGTGTGAGAAATCCTGAATGAACCTCCGGTAAAAGTTGGTGAAGTCTAGAAAGGCCTGAACCTCCTTCTTGTTCTTGGGCTCTGGCCACTCTGCCACACCAGCCACTTTGACTGGGTCCATCTCAGCCATTCCATGAGAAATGATCAGTCCAAGGTATTCAACCTTGGTCTGCTCAAATTCACACTTCTCTGGCTTGAGATAGAGCTGGTGTTGGCGGAGACGCTCCAGCACAATGCGTGTAATCCGACAATGCTCCTCTAAAGTCTTGGTATAGATGAGGATATCATCAAGATATACACACACAACACCTTCCGCTATGAGGTCTTGGAAAATGTCGTTCATCATGGTCTGGAAGGTGGCCGGGCTATTAGTGAGGCCAAAGAACATCACCAGAGGTTCAAAGAGTCTGCGATTTGTTTGGAATGCTGCCTTCCACTCGTCACCTTCTTTGATGCGCACATTGTTGTAGCCCCAGCGGACATCCAACTTGGTGAAATAGCGTGCACCTCGGAGGTTGTTGACAAGTTCTGAAATGAGTGGTAAAGGGTAGCAATTCTTCACAGTCATTGCATTCAAAACTTGATAGTCTTGAACCAGACATAGAGAACCATCCTTCTTCTTAATAAAGAAGACTAGGGAGGCCATTGGAGACTTTGAGGGACAAATGTCTAGATTCTCCTGCAAGAAAGCATCAAGCTCATCCTGTTTTCAGGGAGAGAGAGGATAGACCTTGCAGCTAGGGGGCTCAGCATTGGGTGTGAGCTCAATAGCATGGTCTCACTGCTTGCGCTCTGGCAAGGAGTCAAATGACGCCTTAGAGAAAATGTCCTCAAAGTCTTGCAGGTGATGAGGAACTGCATCCCAGAACGACTTAGAACCAGAGTTAGTGGCAAAAGCCTGAGCTAGCCGCTGAGAAGTAGTTTGGCTAGCTCTAATCTCTGCCACAGTTGGGGGAGGTCGTAAAGTAGTTGCATAAATCCTATCACCTGTTTCAATAGCCTTGTCTGGAGACTCTGAGTCAGGAGCACACACAAATTCACCCTCACATCCATCTTCCATCTGGGCTTCACTCACTACACCTTGAACATCCTCATGGAGGGCCTCTTTATAAAGGAACACCAAGGGAGGAGAATCCAGTAGGTCAAGGTCTGCAAAGGGGAGGTGTCCAACTTGGCAAGCATGTATAGCAGCACGCTCACAGACTGAGGCTCTATGCTCCTCTTTAATCTCCTTGGCACATGAAGAACACCATTGGAAGCAGCAGCTCATACTCACTTACTCTTGGCCCAGTCAATTTCAGGGTTGTGGTCACGTAGCCAGGAGAATCCAAGTATCATGTCCTGCTTCCCTAGGCTGGTGACCACAAAGACAGCACGCTCAGAATGAGTCTGGTAACAAAGGACTAAATCCACCACCGAGCGGATGGATCCAGCTTTGTTGAGTGTACCATCAATGTTATAGACTGGAATGGGACAAGAGAGAGGCCGAGGAGTGAGTTGGTGTTGTTCTACATAGTGAGTATCAAGGAAGAGTCCAGTGGCACCACTGTCCAGAAGAGCTACAATGCTCCAAGTCTGCTGAGTGTCAGTTGTTTCAATCTCGACATTGAGACGCAGAGAGTTAGGAGAGGGAGTGAAGGCAACAACATAGTGGCAAGGGAGGCGTTGTTCCCAAGCTGGGACATGTGGGCATTGGACAAAAGGAGGAGGAGAAGAGGTCTCAGCTGAGGCCTTAACTAAGGGGGTATTTTGTATGTCAGAGGGGGTGCTTATAGTTTCAGCCAGAGAATTATTGATAGAGGGCAATACATTGGAAGATTCTACTGGTAGACATGCAAGCTGACTAGCACCAGGTGGTGGAGGCGTACAACTCATCCATCGCCCTACTGAAAACCCTCCCCTGTAGAACCTAAGGACTCATCCAAAGGTTCCACTACAGCCTCCACAGGACCCAAGAACTTATTCAAAGGTTCTGCTTTGATCTGTGCATCTGGAGAAGGGTTTTCCTGAGCATCTTTAGCAGCCAGGAGCTGGAGAAGGAGCTCTTCCTTCTCTAAGGCTGAGAGATAGTGTACCTCCAACTCCTAAGGGCAATATTGAGCAAAGTGACCAGGCTTTCCACAGCGACGATAGAGGAGAGAAAGAGAGGAGCATTGGCAAGAGGTGTCAGCATCCATGAGGACTTCTAAAGAGAGAGGACGTGCGGCAAGTACCTGAGCTGAGGCTGGAGTGCAAAATGGGAAAGAGGGTTAAATGGGAGGATGAGCAAGTAAAGGTACATATGAAGCAGAACAAGAGGTAGTTCCTCAATGAAGCTCACGCCTCAACTCCATGAGCTGCCACTGGTCACGTGCTACCCGATACCAGGACTCAATACACACGTTGTCAGGTTGTCCTTTGACCATACTGTCAATCCAATCCATGAGAGAGGGGAGGAGGCCATCTCGGAAGGTGAGACAGAGCTGAAGACCATCTAGATAGCCGGTCTGCTTAACAAGAGCTCAGAAGGAGTCAATGTACTCATCTAGGGTCTGCTTCCCCTGTCCGTATTGATGAGGGTCTTGGAGAGTAAGAGCTGCCACCTTAGCAGGGTCCAAGGAAAAGAACTCGGTTTGAAACTTCTTCTCAAACTGATCCTAGCTTCCAAAGCTCTCTACTCCTCCAGGACGTCAAAAAACTTGTAGCGCATATGTTAAAGCTCATCCAGACTTCATGTAGGAAAGAACCCAGGCAATTTTGAGAGCGTCAGAAGGAAAGGCTTCACCACTGAGCTGCAAATAGGTGATACATAACTGTAGAAATTGCTTGCTCATGGCTCGGTCACTATTGAATGCATCTGGGAGTGCTGGACGAAGAATATTGGCATGAATAGAGGGGAAGGCCCCTAGCAAAGGACTGGAGGGGTGTCAGCCCTAACTGGAGGTGCTTGGGAAGGGGTAGAAGGGAGAGGGAGGTGCTCTAAGAGGGCCTGAAGGGAATGAGAGATAGTGTCTGTGGCCTGATGTAATCTAGCAAGTTCAGTGGTGTGAAGGGTGAGGGAAGCTTGAGTGGTCTGCACCTGAGTCTCTAGAGCAAGCAAGCAACCCCAGGCATCATCCTGAGGGGCAGAAGCGTCCAAGGGAGCACCTGAGGAGGCTGGTTGGGTCATAGAAGCAACAGAGAAGCAGAGGTAATCCAGTGGGAGAGTGACCTAAGAGGGCAAGAAAGGGCTCAAGCAGGCTAAAAGGAGCTCCCAGACCAAAATGTAGAGACTTGTTCTGCTGTAAGGGCGACCTCTGGAGGCTATGGCTCAGTCACACAGCTGGCAGAGGGAAATCCAAAGTATATTAGAAAATGCATAGGTAATACTACAATGACTACTCACCTGGCAGAGAGAAATCCAAAGAGAACAAGTCTAAGGATTCTCTATGCCAGGACTGACGCTTCTGAGGCTTCAGAAGGATGGGAAACAACTCTACAAATCAACAAGGTGGCTAACCTTAACCTAAATAGTGAAAAACTCAAACAAACTCAAACATGGCATGTGACTTGGTAGTTACCAGGTCATATGCAGCTTATTAGGTAAGCTAGAGCAGACAGAACCAGTAAAAGAAAGTAAGGAAGAACTATACTAAAGGTAAAAAGATAGACAAGAAAAGAAAAGAAGGATAAGGAAAGAAAATAAAGAACAAAAAAAGGAAAGAGATGAGGAGTCCCTTGACAGGCCCGCAATTCATGGCAGACTTCACCCAGGAGCTCTATTATCTCCTGCACATCAAGCTCCACACATCCACCACCTATCACCTGCAGTCCGATGGACATACCAAGCATGTCAACTAGGAGTTAGGACAGTACCTCCGGCTGTTCTGCAATGCAGGATGACTGGGACAAGCTCCTCTCTGAGGTGGAATTCCAGCCAGTACAACAACCACGTCCACATGTCCATGCAGGTATCTCTGTTCTTCATCAACACCAGCCAACACCCCTGGATGGGCTTTGAACCACGTGCATGCCAATCAGAGAATGAGTTGGTCAACAACTTTGTTGATCATATGCAGAAGGCACAGGAAGAGGCAAAGGCCATGCTGACCAAGGCAAAGGATGATATGGCCCAGTACTATAATCAAGGACAAACTCTGGCACACCAGTACAAGCTTGGAGACCGCTGATAAGCCTCTTGCTGAGCTCAGCACACCAGCACTATTTTTAGCAACTTATATTTTACAACTAGCAGGGATCAAACTCAGGCTACAGAATGCAACATGCAGGATCACGGGATTTAGCAACCACTTGACTTGGCAGTCAGATGACGATTTACTGGTCACATGGTGATCACAAGATTTGGCAATCATGGGACTTTAGCAACCACTTGACTTGGCAATCACCTGCCACTCACCTGACTTCAGCCCGGCCCCCTTTCAGGTCCCCAATCAGTGATAACCAATGCCAGAGCCTTTAGCAACGCCTATCAAAACCCAGTGCTTCTCAAATATCCAATGCTTAGCGACAGGCCCCTTGATGGTTTCAGATATTAGCAATGCTTATAGCTTATCTGGCACTTGGCGACTTATGCAAGACAGGCCCCTTTGATGGTTTCAGGCCTTAGCAACAGTCTCTATGCATTTGGCCTCTTTCACTGCTAGGATGTTGAATTAACACTTGCTGACTTGATAAACACCATTGCCTAGCAACTTTCACGTTCCATCGTACTTGTCTCCATTTTTCTGTCTCCATTTTTCTTGATTGATCAATTAGCAACTTTTTTTTAGTTTAATTACCACAGCAACTTAGTGCCTATAAATACTGTACATATATTGTCTTAGCCATTATTGAATCCTATGCCCCACAGTTCAGATCTCATTTCAGTGCATTCTAAGTCCTCAGAGTCGCTAAGTGATACAGTTTTGCTGACTTTACCTCGCCCACTTTGTTTACCGACTTTCATTTTATGGTGCCATATGGGCACATCATTGCCAACGTTTACATTGCTAAAGCCCTTACCAACTTCTAGCACCCTAGTGCCTTGCAGGCTCTTGGTGTCACGACCCACCCAATAGCCCTGGGCCTGAACACCAGGCCCAGGCCACCAATGCAACTCTGGCAACCACTCACACAACCACCAAACCCCGGGACAAACCCAACCAACCCCAGCACAGCCATCACATCACTTCCCAGCAATCACTAGTGCTTCTCCTGAAAATCACCAATAGTCCCCGTGCTTCCTGGGATATCACTAACAACCCCCGATGGTTCTCTGGACGTCACCGGTACGACAGGCAACATCATGCATCACAATTGCATCACTTCCCGCATCACACACCATTCCCCACATCATGCCATCATTCCACAGCACCACGCATCATTCCCCACATCACGCCATCATTTCACACATTGTGCATCGCCATGTCCCCTTGTTGCACCAAGTACCCCACCATGCGGCACCGCTGCGACTCTCAAAGGACTGGCTGCGCCTCTACCTGACACCCGCGGAGTCCCCTTTGTCCTCCTATGTCCTCCAGGATGCCACTGGAGCCCAGGAAGGTTATCTGCGGACCCATAACCAAAACCCTGGACCTTCCTAATACATAGTCAGTATATAAACCCTACTGCAATATCTGGTACAGTAGTCTTGATATTGCCTACACTTCTTGCTTTCTCTCGTATTGCTCCAGTCTTGTATACTCGTCTTGTACTCGTTTCTATCTCATTTTGTCTTGTACTTGTCTTTACTTGTCTTCACTATTTCTTCTCAATCTATTCATCTTTTCCCAGCTCTGTCCACTCAGTTCTCTTCTGTTTCTTTTCATCAGTCTCCTAGTTTTCCTGGCCTTCAGCCTAATTGGCCCGGCTCCACAATCATTCAACCTTAAAACCTTGTCCACGCAATCACTCTTCATGCCATTCTCATGACACAGCCACTGGCACATCTGCAGCTCCACTGATTGTCCCAGAACTCCCTTGTCCACTTACTTGCTCCTTGCTTGCGCCCCACGTCCCTCGCCCTGGCACACTTTGCCCAGCAAAACCCCAATCCTGGCACGCTCCTTTGTGCCCCAACATATTTCATCTACTCCAGTAGGCCTCTGTTGTGTCCATAACCCCTTGAGTCCGCTTTGTAAGGCCTCGCCCAGACTTGTCGAGCCCCCGGGTCAATGGAACCTGACACTCAGCTTAGATTGCTAAGCAACCAGTTTATTCCTCTAAGTACAAATCCCACTAAAAAGACTAGACTTTTGGGACCCTGCCTGGAACTCTCTCAAACACTAGCAACTGCCTGACGCTACTCATACATGAGGCACTAAGTTTACCATCTACCAGGACAGTGCTTAGCAACTTTCGGGCGTCATCACCACGTCTACCTAGATGCCTCCAACATTGCAAGCACTCAACTGTTGCAGAAGCTCTTGTACCAACAACTGGGCCTGTACGTGGTCAAGCAACAGGTCAGACCCCTTGCATACCGACTCCGGCTGCCCGCCGGATGCATCGACTGCACCCGGTCTTCAACATGCAAAGTAGAAAACATCCTGGACAGCCGTCTATTCCAGTGCAAACTATAGTACAAGGTCAAGTGGAAGGGCTACGATATAAAAGACAACTCCTGAGAACCTGCCAAAAATGTTCACATGCCCACCCTCATCCAGGACTTCCACCGCAATCATCCCACGGCGCCCTGAATCATCCGTGGCCTCTACCCTATCTTCCTGACTGACTGTGCTATTTGCAAGCTGTTCTATCTGGTACATTGAGACGCCGCACCCTAGAGGGGGGGTGATGTCAGGGGACTTCTTTCTGGAACTTCCTTTTTTGGTTCTTGGAGTTCTCCAGGGATTCCCAGAGATCTCTGAGATGCTCCTGTGCCTTCTAGGAAGTACTGTACAGTCTTTTCCATGCCTCTGCCACCCCACACTAATGCACCATGTCATGGCAAAGGGATCCTTAGACTTGTTCTCTTTGGATTTTCCTCTGCCACCCCACACTGATGCACCATGCCATGGCAGAGGGATCCTTAGACTTGTTCTCTTTGGATTTCCCTCTGCCAGGTGATTAGTTGTATTTCCTGTCGTATTATACTGTCTCTAATAAACTTTGCATTTCTCTCTACCAGTTGTGTGATTTAGCCACAACCTCCAGAGGTCGCCCTTACAGGATTGAAAGTAAATTGTTTCCACCTCCCACAATTTGTTGGTGGCTCATCCACTTTGTTCCTTGGTTTAAATCGTCCCTCCCTTTAAAAGAGATTCCAGCAGTTATTGTTGATGGGCTCAATTTCATGCTTGCTCCAGATGCTTCATTTTGAGCTGTGTTGGCATTGGCTTTTTTCAGTATGTATACCTGGTCATGTCTTGTGCCTGTTGTAAATACATGGAAGATGTTCTCACATTGTTTACAGTACTATTTCTGTGGTCAAAGACCTGTTCCTTACCAGCTTCAGGGTCTCCCTGTGGGGCCTCATTGCCCTCGTAGTCATTGTAGGGTTGGGCTTTTAGTGGGTTCCATTTGCTCAGAAGTGTGCTCAACATTTCTTTCACTTTTTTGACACAGGAGTGTGGGTGTTGGCATCCTATCTCATTTTTCCCTGCATTCGGAGCATTTGCATTCATCTGATTCTTGGTAAGTTTGATTACTGTTCTTATTGAGTGTTTGTTTATTAGACATTCAATGGCTTTTCCTTTGTTAAGTCTCCTTAGCCTTTTACCCACTGCAAAATAGTACCATATTGGTAGCTCCCTCATGACCTCTCTGCTGAAGGCAATTCATTCTGGTCTTACATTGTACTCCTTTACCATGCATATCAGGTTCACTATGTTGGGGCTTGTGTCTTTTGGGGGGGATACCCTTGTTTTCCATGATTGTAGGAGTGGTGATATTCTAACGCTTTCATTGACTCCCTCTTCTGATTTAGGTACATTTCCTGCCATTATTGTGTCTGCTACATGTGCCCAGGTGGGTCTCTCACTTCCTAGCTTGAGATATGATTTTAACCACATTATATTTATAGCTTTGTTTCTTGTGTAGATATCTACTAGGGCCCTTCCTCCTTCGCTGATGGGATGGAACATTGTATTGGCGTTTACTTGTGAGCTTTTTCTGGACCACATAAATTTTATTGTTCTCCTCATCAGGAGACTCTTGATGAGCAGGGGCATACCTTGGACCTGAGTCAGGTATTGCATCATTCCCGCTACTATCATTTGCACAATGTGTCTTCTACCTTCCAGTGAAGGGTGGCTTTTTTCCCAGTTTAATAGGCTCCTATTGATTTTCGCTAGGACGTTTGTCCATGGGGCGCTCAGGTTGACTTCATTTCTGAACCATGCCCCTAGCATTCTTGTCTTGTTACCCTCCTCTACAATATGTACATACTCAGGTATTCTGTTGTCTGATTCTTTCATTCTTCTGTCTTTTAGCACCCCAAGGCAAAAGGTTTTTGAACCTATTGGTATGATCACCGTCTTTGTGATGTTGAATTTTGCTTTTGAGGCAATACACCAGTCCTCAAGTATCTTGTTTAATACATCTATGCTATCCCCCTCGGAGATGAATACTGTTGTGTTGTCCGCAAAAAGGTTCGCTATTAGCTTCTCTTTGAGGCCCAGGATTTTAAAGCCTTTTGGTTCTGACTCCCTTAGCATTGCGGCCAAGGGTTCAATTGTTGTGTCAAGGGAGATCACTGTCCGCTATATCAATACAAAGGACAACGTTGCAGATATCTTCACAAAGGCATTGGCTGCCCCACAGTTTGTCCGACTACGCAATATTTTAGGGATGACCCAGCATTCCATGTGAGGAGGAGTTGACTAATCAGTGCTTACGGTGAGGAGTGTTGAGATCTCGCGTCATAAACACCGTGCGCACTGAGGTAGTCAGGGTCACGGTCAGGGTCATATGGAAGTATATTATGCGGACAGGAGCGACATGACCCTCAGTCACTGTGTACGGAGACTGAGGGTGAGTGTACAAATTTACCTACAAAGCTATAGACGAATAGACTTACGCATACTGTAGAATAACCTCCGTGTTTCTTAGGTATGCGGATACAATAGTCACTGTGTACGGAGACTGAGGAATAACCTCCGTGTTTCTTAGGTGTTCACTTCTAAGCAATACTAAAAATGACTGCGCAACCGTGCAGTCCAATAAAACTGTATGTACAGGTGCTTAATGGACCATGCTCATTACAGGAAGACACGTACCCAGAAAAGATTGCAAAAACACTGGCAAGAGATGCACTACTCGATGAAAAAGTGACGGTACAATGTGGCACTCAGGAAAGACCGATAACTCTAAATGTGTCATGCAAGAAGCAGAAAAAACGTTTGGAAGACAAAAAACAGATCTGGAAAAGTCTGAGGAGCAAGGACTTCTCGAAACAAGTACAAAGCTTCCTGTGGAAACTGGTCCGCAATGCATACAAGGTGGTCTCATTGGAACAGGCCAACAATGAAGCAAGAACTCAAGAACAGGACGTGGTGCTCCCACGATGGAGAAATTGTCACAATGGAGCACATACTGGCAGACTGTGAATGCACAGGCCAAGCCACAGTCTGGGCCATGGCAAATGACCTGTGGCTGAGGGCAACGGGAAAGATACTGCCACCGCAAACAGTTAGCTCAATCCAAGGGTGTGTGCTACCCTGTCCAGCGGCAGGAAGAGAAAAGAAAGGCGCAACGAGGCTAAACAAAATCTTAATAGTAGAATCAGCATATCCTATTTGGGTGCTAAGGTATGAAAGAGTAATACAGAAGGAGGATGCCCCGCACAACATAGAGGAGGTAACTCGACGATGGGTGAAAATGATGCGTGACGGAGCAGATCTGGACAGACGAATGGCAAACCTGAAGCTGGGGAAAAAAGCCCTAAATGGTTGACCCAAAGTGGAACTTGAATTAAATCCCAGGTGCTCAGCACAGCGGTTGGGGAGGAGACGACTATGGCGTCGGTCTTCCCAAACGCTACTCCAAAAAAAAAAAAAAAAAAAAAAAAAAAAAAAACTCAGCTTACACTGCCGCCGAGCTTTGACGATGCGGGCACGTGTATCGAATGTACTGAGTCCCTGCGGGTAGACATGACGTTCTTCGACCCCTTTCATGAGTCCCGTGTAGTCTTTTGTTGTATCTGGACAGTTCCCAGGCACGGAAAGACGCACAGAATCTCGCGATCGCGCACGAAGACACTCAAATGATCCTCGAGGTCCTTGATCCTCGCAAGGTGCCCCCTGCACTCATCCACCGCGTCCGCATACTGCGCCAACGTGTTAGAAGTTGACTCTCGGAATACTAGAACACACGGTAAGTTATGTGAACCTCAGTCTCGTTTACTTGACTCATATATTAAGCTTACCTAGAACACACGGTAAGTGAACTAGGTACGATTATTAGCACAGTGTGTTAGAATCTGGACCTGTAATACACACGAGTAAGTACGTGTACTAGGTAGGTTGTAAGTTAAAGTGGTGTAATAAGATAATGTTTGTTCACCCTCAGTCCTTGTATATTCGACTGAGGGTGCGCTTGGTATTATTTTAGTGTTGGTTTTATGAGTTTTCTAAATAGAACTGGCGCCACTCCGTAGGAAATGCTCTTACGCACTGTGTGTGGGACTTGGCTTAGCCTATACCCACTAAAACCTCGGTTGCATATCGCCAGGTCTTATTTGGGTCTGAGTTTTCTGGCAACAGGTTTTCCCAGGTGCCTCTTACCACGGACCTCTCTGTTGCCTTACAGCCAAATCTGTCATTATCCGTGGCCAGGCAGTCTATCTTCAGTCTTTTTGCAATCGCTGCTTTAGTTTTATTTACTATTTCCCTCTCAGTAAAAGCTTTGCCTGGGTCCGATTCTCTTTTTATTCTCCATTTGCAGCGCAATTTCCATATTAGATGTGAAGCTTCATGTATATATATGTTCAGTCTAAGGGTAAGAGCAATTAATATTAAGAACGGACATTTCATCTACTGACCCTCTCGGTCATCAGACTTGTGGCATTTACGGTGATCTCGAATCATTGGCGTCTAACACAGTGTCCGTCAAGTAAGGTACGTATTAGCTTACCCTCAGTCTTGTATACTTGAAGCACGTATAGTATTTGGTCAGGGGTGAATAATATGAGGTTTAATTGGCCCTCATTGGTGATCAGAGGTGTCACGACGCTTACAATGATATCACTGGCGTTTAACACAACGCCTCATCGGCGACCCCGAGCGCCGCAGAAACCTGCAGCAGCGTATTCGACAACGGCGGCGCGCACGCTGCAGCGACTGAAACGACTTGATTGATTTTGCGTGCTCCGTACATACATGGTTGTCACACGTGGTCACTGTGATGTCATCACAGAAGGCAGTGGGATTAGGTGCATAGAAGCAATATCACGCAGGAGCGCAATGATTGACAGATTTGTTGTTCCATTGCTTACACGCCTCAGTTCCCTCGCTGCCTCTCCTGAGCTCCACTCCTAGTACAATATCAACATCACCTATGCATCAAGATTGATTGCTCGCTCGCAATCGGTCACATGTATTGAGTAACCATAGTGATATTAAGTGATCCTTGCTTCTTCTTTTTGTCTTAGAATCCACAAACAATGAAAAAAATTGGTGCTACAGCTCTGGATGATGACAAACCTTATATTTAGAACCGTAGGCGAATTGATCCTGTGAGTTGGCGCGCAAGCAACACAGCAAATATCTTTACCATCATCTTGGGTGATGCAACACGTCGTTTTTGAAACCATTCTCCATGTTGAAAGTTATATGAGTTAACCAAATTTGCCTAGTTCACAAAGCCAAATTAATATAAAACTCGCATAAACCCAGACACTGTTGAATAGAAACCATCCTCTTCCCTCTACCACTGTGCCAGACAGTAACTCGTTACATAGTTGACCATTTTCACTCGCCATGACTCCTGAAGAACGGCAAATCATCCAGGGCATTGGACAGACTTTACTGGAAGACTGGATTGTCCAACAAGCAGTTTACAGTTTTTTCTATGGTCTACCTTTCTCCATCCTAACACCAAATACTAACTTCTCCACAGGTTTATTGATGCCAATTGCAATCACCATTGCTTGCCAGTATGATAGGTGTTTAGAAAAGCACTTGCACTCAACCTGATATCCACTTTTAATCAGGCGTCCAGCCCCTACTTGGTTTTCCAAATACCAACTAACAGTCATTTGTTTGGGTGTTGTTGCATTTACTGGACTAATGCTGGCAGAGATTGCAAGTTCAATTTTTGCATATCAACTTTTCCAAGAAAACATTACATCTCTTTCTCAACGTGTTGATCATGTTAATGCAACTCTTCAAAATTTGAATGTAGTCATACAGTGGTTTGACTTTATCCCTGTGAGTGTTTTACAACAGAATTAATTCCACAATCTAGAGCTGAACTTGTGTAGCCAGTCTTTAATGATGCCTTTATTATATGGCGTGCATGGGTTGTCTTTCAAAAGCGTTGGGCACTGTGTCTTTCTATAACACTCTGCACCTGTACACTTGGTGTGTTAAATCCATACCAAATATTTAAGACAAGCTAAGCATATACAGTTTTCATATTTGTTGTTTTGTCATTGTTCTCAAATCCTAGTGTCTTATTGGCTGCTTTTCAATCTAACAGTAGGACTCACAATGCCTTGTTTATTACAGCTTATGTTTTGTCATTTTTAACTAACTCTACTGCAACATCTTTTATTATCTGGGCATTATGGTATAGTATACTTTTAGTTATTTTTTAACCATTTTTCTGATGACTATGAACTTCTTTAATGACAGGAAACATGAGAAATTCTTGCAAAAAAACCTTGATAGCCAACAGTATCAATCCTTCAAACTGTGGCATATTCTATATCTCTTGGCAGATGCAGGAGTTCTTTATGCAACTTTACAGGTGTGTTTAGAAATCTCATGAGTTTATTGAGGACTTGATAGCTGAGATTGCAGCTTTTGACTATTATAATGTCTATTGCAATCAATTCCAATCAAGTTGCTTCGCAGATTGCCTTTAATGTGGTTGAAAATATTTATTTTTCCATTTCAGTACGTGTTAATTTTTTACATCATTCTTGATGTGTTCATTATTTGCAGATTGTCTACCCAGCATTAACAATTTCCCTCATCCATGGGCCATTTTCAATTGCTGATATACATAAGACTGTACAATCACTTCAAATATCTTTGCCACATGCCTGATTAGCTGTAGTTGTAAATAAGAGGCACCCAAAATCAACAAGAAGGAGTTAGATATATTTTGTATAGAACAATCAATGTATGATGGTCAATAATATGAAAACTGTCAAATTGATTCCCTCATTAATCATACCTTGGTGCAACAATTGACTTGATTTACATGAGAAACTATGAACATTGCAAATCATCTCTCTCTATCATTTTTGGATAATTGAGTGACAAAAGTCTGTGAGACAGGCAGCTGGGGTTGAGCAGCATTACTTCAAATCCAGCAAAGTTAGACTGTAGAGCTAGAGTGAGAGTTGTTAGCAGCAGCTGCCTAGATTAGAAAGAATCTAAGTGTAAGGGTCTGTTGAGGAATGAGGTCACAAACAATTAAAGGACATGTTTTTTTAAGTTTTTTTATTCCTTTTTTTTGCATTATTTTACTGCTGCCGCTGTCACCAGAGGTAGTGGCTCATGTACTTTTATTTATTAGTCTTTATTAAACTTTATATCTGTTGTTACATGGAGATTCAATTCTCAGTTGTCTTACAACCCATGTTGAGGCTCTGAATGCAAGTCTTTTCTATTTTACATATTCTACCTGTATTATACTTACTTTACCCCTGTAAAAACTTACTTTGTACTGAATTCTACAAAGTAAATATTGATGTAAAATGTTTTACTTTACTAAGGAGACTCCAATTAGTTCAGTGTTACCAAGGCTATCTAGTTGCTTAATGGTTGCAGGGTTAGTGCTGAGAGCAGGAAGCACTTAAAGAGCCTAGTGTGCTCAGGAGAGAAGAGGCAAAATTGATGGGTTGATTGTAGACCATCATCTGCAAGGGATATCTGCAATGGAAGAATCAAGTGTGGAGGCTGTTTTTTACACTGACTACATTTGACTCTAAAGGTATACACTATACCTTTGAATTAGACAAGCTAGTGGAGAACATGCTCTATCTCAGCCATGCTGGTATTCAGAACACTGTGCTGGGGATTGCCATGGACTTTGCATACTAAGTTCACTGGCATACTATGTTGGGACATGCTCTTATGTGGGGATTATCTCCTCATGGCTAAGCTTGTGGATAGTTTGCAAGGCTTTTCACTTTGATTATGGCCCAGCCTGTGTAAGAGCAACTTCTGGAGGTTGTGGCTAAGTTACACAACTGGCAGAGGGAAATCCAAAGTTTATTAGAACATTACAGTATGACAGTCACCTGGCAGAGGGAAATCAAAATAGAACAAGTCTAAGGATCCTTCTGCTATGGTGTGGCACATCAGAATGGGTGGCAGAGGCATGAGAACAACTATACAGTACCTCTCAGAGGGCATGAGAGTGTCCTGGAGATCGCTGGAGAACTCTGGGGTTCTGAAAAAGGAAGTCCCCTGGCATCATTCCTCCTTAGAGTGCAGCCTCTCGACACACCATGTAGAACAGATCATGAATAGTGCAGTTGGTTGGGGAGATGGGGTAAAGGCCACAGATAACTTGGGGCACTTTGGAGTAGTTGTGGTGGAAGTACTTGACAAAGGCAGGTGCATGAATGTTTTTGGCAGGCTTCCAGGAGTTGTCCTTGATACTGTAGCCCTTCCACTTGATCTTGTACTGTATTTTATATTGGAACAGGTGACTGTCCAAGATCTTTTCTACCTTGTACTCTGCTCTGTTGCCAGCAAGGACCAGAGGTAGCTTGTTGGCCAGGAATGGGATTGTCTGGGGCAGGCAAGAGTTTGACCACATTGAAGACCAGGTGCAGTCGACACATGCTGACAGGCAATTGGAGTCAGTAAGCAAGGAGTCTTGATTGATTTGTTCTCTGATTGGCACACATGTGGTTTGAAGCCCATCTGGGGGTCTCAGCCAGTGTTGAGGAAGAACAGGAAGACCTATGTGGACGTATAGACATGGTTGTTGTACTGGAATTCCACCTCAGATAGGAGCTTGTCCCAGTCATCTTGCTGCTTGTTGCAGAATAGCTGGAGGTGCTATTCTAGTTCCTGGTTGACGTGCTTGGTCTGTTCATTGGACTGTAGGTGGTTGTCAGGGGACTCCTCATCTCTTTTTTTTTCTTGACCTTTATTTCCTTTTCTTATCCTTCTTTTCCTTCTCTTGTCTATCTTTTTACTTTTAAGTACAGTTCTCCCTCACCTTCTCTGACTGGTTCTGTCCGCTCTAGCTTACCTAATAAGCTGCATGTGATCCAGTAACTACCAAGTCACATGCCATGTCCAAGTTTTTCACTATTTAGGTTAAGATTGGCCACCTTGTTGATCTGTATAGTTATTTCCCATGCTTCTGAAGCCTCTGAAGCGTCAGTCCTGGCATAGTGAATCCTTAGACTTGTTCTCTTTGGATTTCCCTCTGCCAAATGAGTAGTCATTGTAGTGTTACCTATGCATCTCTTAATATACTTTGGATTTCCCTCTGCCAGCTGTGTGACTGAGCCATAGCCTCCAGAGGTTGCTCTTACAGTGGTAGGCAGTAGACATGTGGAGCTTAACATGTAGAAGGCAGTAGAGCTCATGGGTGAAATCCACTACAAACTGCAGGCCTTGGTCAGAAACATAGGTGTTGGAGAGGTCACGGAGTTTCTAGACATTCTTCTGGTACAAGTTGGTGGCTCCCATTGCAGAGCAGGTTATATGCGTCAGAATGAAGTGTGCTTGCTTACTATAAAGGTCTATAATAACCATAACAGTGTTATATCCATGCACGTCCAAAAATTCCATGATAAAGTCAATAGAGGCTATGCTCCAACATGTGGCAGACATGGGAAGGGAGTGTAGTTGACCAGTCAGGGGGCATCAGTAGAGCTTTGTCTGGAGGCAGAAATTGCAGGTGCTGGTGTAGATTCTTATGTAGCATAACATCTGTGGCCACTAGTAATTCCAGGAGGCCAGCTCCAGTATCTTCTATTGACTGGAGTGTTTGACAATGCAGGAGTTGTAGTGCTGTTTGAAAATACGCCTCCAAAGCTCTGAGTTGTTTGGTATGTAGATGCATGCCTGGAAAGCAAGGAGTCTGTCCTGTAGGTTCCACTTGTTAGTGCATATGGATTTTGCACTAGAGAAGTGCCCTGAGTGCAGCACCAATGTGGCTTTTACAACTGAGTCCTCCTATGTTCCCTCCCAGTTACCTTGGCAAATGTCCCAGAGTATGTTGACCTTGTCTCCTTGAACTACTCCTTTAAGTACGTGAATGGCAAATAACTCCAGGTGCAAGAGAGTGATGTTGTCATTGTCTCCTGCACTGGAGCCTTGGTTGGCATGCTAGGAGAGAGTATTGGGCTTCTCCATGCTTCAACTGAGCTTGTGGTGCAGCATAAAGTCAAAGTTGGCGAGGTACAAGGACTACTATCTCCTTGTTGTGGATCTTGTAGTTCTGCTCTATGGCATTGAGGCTCTTGGAGTAAAAGGCAATGGGGTGCCACTTACCATCTTCTGGGGATTCCTGGGAGAGGACCACACCAGTAGCAAAGTCAGAGCTGTCCGCCTCAACTTGGAAAGGCTAGTCATTGTTGGGGAAGAGCAGAATGGGCTTGGAAATAATGACAGACTTCAAGGTGTCAAAGGCCCACTGTTCTGCATCTCCCCAAGCCCAAGCAACGTCCTTCCCAGTGAGGTCAAAGAGGGGGTGAGCATGGTGGGAGAAGTCCTGGATGAACTGCCAGTAGAAGTGGGTGAACTTCAGGAAGGCCTGCACTTCCTTCTTGCTCCAGGGCTCCAGCTACTATGTGACACCAGCTACCTTCACCAGGTCCATCTTTGCTATGCAATGGAACATGATAAGTTCAAAGTACTCAATGCAGGTCTACTTAAACTCACACTTTGTATGCATCACTGCAGTCTAGGCCTTGCTGCTTCCTCCTCAGTTGTACCTGCAGTGCGATCATTGTTGATTAATGTTGACACTGCAATGAGCATTGATTAGTTGGATTATCTGCTATCTGTGTAACTGTAGGTGGTTCATCTTTGTTAAAATGTACTGTTGGTTAACATTAGCATTAGTATTTCTTGACAAGTAACATGGACTATGAGCCATGGCAGCACTATTGCACTACTACCTGTAATAACCATATATAATTTGTATTGCTTATTATGGACTACTACAAACTCCTCCAGCATGTAGACTGCTTAGAAGTTCAAAAGAAGGACATGTAATGGACTATATAAGTAGAGCTCTTAGCTCTACATTAATCATTCAATATTAAATATAAATTTAATTTTAACTACATCTATTTATTCTGGCTGCCTTACATAAGGCAGCCATTTTATTGTCATACTATGTAGTACTAGAATTATATCCTGATCCGGTTTTCTTATGTGATTCTAAGACTACATTATAACTTAATATTGTTTCACTAGCTTTGCAGGTTTATTCCTATTTTAGTCAGAAACATTTCTTGCCAACCATCCTACTGTGGAATGGCTAAGGGGGTGCCATAAATTGATAAGCGCTGCAGGTCATTGTCAACTTCTCAGAAGATGTCCAATGATATCATAGGTGAATAGAACTGTTGTTCCAGATAGACCATGCTGTAAGTATAAGCATGGTCCACTCAGGAAAACAGAATGCAATTGTGGAGAAAGACATGTAGCACATTCTTGTTGGAGAAGTTGCATACCTGGTTGTCAGGTATATGCACTTGTCAGACCATGACTTTATTCCTGTGCAGGGGATCAAATGAGTGGTGTGGGAATACTTCATTGCATAAGGCAATAGCCTCATGGTACAAGTCCAGTTTCACTAACACAAGGCAATGGATGATAGTAGTCTTCCTTGCACTGTTGATACAAGCACAACACAATACAAACCCAAAGAGAATTCTCCAGTGCATCCAAAACATGTAGTCAAACATGGTGCCTTGTCAGGTATTTCCAAGGCCTGAGTGGCTATAAACCAGCACATACTGCACAAGTTGGTCCAGGTTGAACAGCTGAGCTGGATCTGGAGCATGTATGATGTGCAATGCTGTTGAACCATTGTCTTTAGTGCGCAAAAAGTGTGACAGAATATGTCATTGTTTAACAAGGGCCAGATCTTCTGGTCCTTGCATGAGTTAACAAGATCCTGATATACAGGATTGGTATAGAGCAACTTCATTGTTTGTTTGTGTAGCACTTCTTTAGTGTGCTAAGCAAACAATTGAAGTTCAGTGATGAACATATACCTGACTACTTGGTTGCAATGGGGGACATGCTTGTTAATGTAGTATTTGTAGAGCTATTCCAGCTCATAAGTGGTACATGAAAAGCCCTGTAAAACAAACTTGTAAACCATGGTCTTAGATATGGTTGCCTTTTGACTAGCACTAAACTCAAAGGCTGCCATGCAGTTTGCCTTGGCCTCAACAAACACCATATTTGTTTGAGACAAATACACTGGATGCAGGAAACAATATTCATTTGCAAAATAATATAAAAATATAGTAAACATAATCCAATTTATTTCAAAATTTTATTTTAATGTTTTTGTTAAAACCACGGAAAAAATATTGTAACTGAACTTCCATTATCCACAGCCACAGTAAAATTGAGCACAGTCATGCACTTGGAGACTGCCTAAAAAAGAGCCTCTCCATTACACCTTATCATACTGCATCCAGAGGTAACAGCTCATTGAGTTCAGTTACAATATTTTTTCTATGTTTTTAATAAAAACATTTGAATAAAATGTTGAAATAAATAAATCACTGGATGCAGGAAACAATATTCTTTTGCAAAACAATGTAAAAATACAGTAAAAATAATCCAATTTATTTCAACATTTTATTTAAATGTTTCTGTTAATGATTCTCTGGTTGAAACTGTAAGCACTCCCTCCAATGTACAAGATACTCCCTTGGTCAAAGCCTCAGCTAAGACCTCTTCTTCTCCTCCTCCTCCTGTCCAATGCCCATGTGTCCCAGCTTAGGAACAACACCTCCCTTGTTGCTATGTTGTTGCCTCCACTCCCTCTTCTAACTCTCTGCATTTAAATGTGGAGATTGAGACAACTGACACTCAGCAAACTCAGAGTGTCATAGTTTTCTTGGACAGTGGTGCTACTGGACTCTTTCTTGATACCAATGATACGGCGGCCCACTGTTGCGGAACACTGAAACCAGTAGCATTATACGGTATAAGACAAAAATATATATAGTATGTCTAAAAACAAGGCTGAAAACCATAAGCCAGACATACTAGACAGCCAAAACCTGTAGGCTGGACATACTGTAGTGTTTCCCGCCTCCCGACGAGTCTGAAACTGGTCAAACAAAGTCAAACAGTGCATAATTTGTCGAGTTATAGACAAACCTTTGAATAGTGATGGATTGGTGATAGCCAAGGGCTTCTATCAATCAATCATTGATGATCCAGGGTAAGATCTTGATGGAAATAATAAGCAAGATGTGGCTGTGTCAAAAGAAGCTGATTTGATCATGGAGAGATCCACAATCAAAGATCAGGCTGAAAATAGCATGGTACTTGACAGCCATCAAAATAGATTAGATTAATACTATCTAATCTTGGATCAGGATCTAAATACTGAAATCAGTCTAAATTAAGGATTGATGGAATCAATCAAAGATCCTGGATCATGATCTGTGATCAATGCATCAATTCCATCAAACCTTTGTGACTTTCCTTTCTGGAGCCCTACAGCACTCAATTATAGTGCTATCCTACTCCCCTGAGTACCTCCAGACTCCCTGGAACCACACAAATACAATGGAAGGACCCTTAGCAGGTCCTGGAAGATGGAAACATGGAAACTGGAGGCCGGAAATAGCCTGAAACCAGCTGCCAAAGCAAAAACTTTCAATTCAGTAAATTTTATTTAATTGACCCTCGGCCGGCTCAATCTTAACCAGCACTTGGACCAATAGGAGGTCTGTGGACATGCTCATTACATGTGGTCCGTGTGCAGGAAAAGGGGTATAAATAGGACAAGGAAAAGGGGGACCCAGCTAAGGAAAACCTATGCAGCTTGGGGTTTCCAGGGAGTGGACTACTTAGGCTAATCAGTAAAGTACTTCAGACCAGCTTTAATAAAGCTTATTGTCTACATTTGTGTGAATCAAGTTTGCTCAAATCAAAGCTTGAACTTTGTTAATCTAGTAAATAAACCATTTGTGTGGCTTGGGGTCCTCAAAGAGTGTGACTACTTAGGCCTATCATTTAGTTGACTTTACTAGAGTCGCTTTTTGGTATCTTTTTAGAGACTATTTATATTGTGAACTACTTTGGTTCATTATAATAATAAACTAAAACTACAAAAACCATTACAACTTCATTACAAGTGTTAGTTTCTGTGTCATAGCCCCACGAAACTCGCGAAAGTAAAGTTTAGTTGTCTACACTGATTAGAGTCCCTCTGATTAGTTCAACAAACCCTACATTTTGCATCACCAACTATGTGGAACAACATCAACTCACTACTTGGCCTCTCTCTCACCCCATTTGAGTTTATAACATTGATAGTATGCTCAATGAAGCTGGATCCATCTGCTCAGTAGTGGATTCAGTCCTTTGTTACCAGACTCATTCTGAGCATGCTGTCTTTGCAGTCACCAGCCTAGGAAAGCAGGACATGATACTTGTATTCTTCTGGCTGCATAACCACAATCCAGAGATTGACTGAGCCAAGAGTAAAGTAAGTATGAGCCACTGCCTTCAACGGTGTTCCACATGTGCCAAAGAAGTTAGAGAGGAGCATAAAGCATCAGTCCATGAGCATGCTGCTATACATGCTTGCCAAGTTGGACACCTCCCCTTTGCAGACCTTGACCTACTGGATCCTCCTCCCTTGGCATTCTCTCATAGAGAAGCCCTCTATAAAGATGCTTGAGGTGTGGTGAGTGAAGCCCAGATAGGAGATGGATGTGAGAGTGAATTTGTGTGTGCTCCTGACCCAGAGTCTCCAGATGAGACTATTGAGACAGGTGATAGGATTTATGCAACTGCATTATGACTTCCCCCTACTGTGGCAGAGATTAGAGCTAGTCAAACTACTGTCATGACCCAATCACTTTTTTGGCAGCCTCCAATACCCCATGCACCACTGCTCTCCCTGACCCCTGACTCCTCTCTCCCTTCTTCTGAACAAGCTGCACATGCAACCTCCTCAACCAATGCATCATGCATCAGTGGCACATCACCTTTTTGACCTTTTTTCTCCATCTGGTCATCCCCTCTCAGCCCCAACACACTCACATGCCCCCACTAACTTTGCCAACTCAGGAACATGCCTCCATGCTCCTTTGGCCTTCCCTGAGTATATAAGGCTTTGGCCTCTTAGTTGGTCCTTAGTTTTGGTAACAATAGTTCCTACTTATCTTTTTTCTATCTTCTATCTCTTTTCTATCTCTTTCTTTCAATAAAACTCTTTTTTTTCTCCACTTCCTATTCAATTCTAAGTCTCCAATTCATTCTACTTGCACTTGACCTCTGTTTCCACTCCAGTCAAGCTCCTACCACAATTGGACTATCTTGGAGTACTTTGGACTACCACCCCAAAGCCCTCTGAACCCCTATTGCCCTCCAAGCCCTTCCAACTAGTGGGTTCATTGCTCTACAGTGAGCTCCTGAGTCAGCAGTCCCTGACAACTACTTTTCAGTGGCTAGCTTAGGCATTTGCTGCTAACTATGTTAGACTTTTCCCTTTTTCTCAAACAGTCAAAGCACACCATCGACCCCTACATCTGGCCACTCTCCACTCTTCACCCACATCACACTGGCCACAATGTAGCCCCCTCCTTTGTTATAAAAACTTATATATATGGACACAATACTACAGATACCCTCAGTCAATTGCATATTGAACTGAGGGTAAGCCAATACCATTATGAACTCTACCAACACATTCTTACGCTATTGGACAAACTTATAAACTTACTTATATCTCTTGTCAAGTAGCTGCTCAGTCAATTGCGTATTGAACTGAGGACTTATAAACTTACTTATATCTCTTGTCAGTCAGATCTCTTGTCAGCTCGTCCTAAGAGTACCAAGTTCTAACAAACTATGCTCCTAAGTCATTCCAGGATGTGGTTCCTCATCACCTGCAGGACTTTGAGGTTGTTTTCTCTAAGGCATCATTTGACTTCTTGCTAGAGTGCAAGCAGTGAGACCATGCTATTGAGCTCATACCCAATGCTGAGCCCTCCAGCTGCAAGGTCTATCCTCTCTCTCCCAGAAAACAGGATGAGCTTGATGCCTTCTTGATGCCTTCTTGCAGGAGAATTTAGACTCTGGTTGCATATGTCCCTCAAAGTCCCCAATGGCCTCCCCAGTCTTCTTTATTAAGAAGAAGGATGGTTCTCTACGTCTGGTTCAAGACTATCAAGTTTTGAATGCGATGACTGTGAAGAATTGCTACCTCTTACCACTCATTTCAG
>QLOM01003418.1:0-11491 GCA_003313785.1 Termitomyces sp. MG148 | reverse complement strand
GAGATAAAAGACAGAAGTTTGCCCAATTGACAGTTCTCAACAGTCCTTGAAAGATCGAGACCTACTAAATAGTGCTAGCTAGCTCTGGACAAGAAGGCCCTGACTGGAAAGTACTAGCTAGGTCTATACAGATCATGCTCAACTAGGCTAGCCTGTCCTGTACTGTGTCTCTGGTGACACCTGTGGGAAGAACCAGAGTTTGCTGATGCATGATGTCTGCCTGGTGGGCGGCGGCCAAGCTGCAGGGGAACTGGTTGTTTCTGAGGTAGGTCGGTAGGGATTTAGAGTCACTTGACTGGCCCAGGGCAGCCTCCTTGGCAAGGGCGTCTGCTTGCTCGTTGGGGGCAAAGTTCACGTGGCCCGGGCTCCAGTGTAGCTGTAGCCGAATGACACCTCTGGTCTTCAGGACAAGGGGAACCCCGGGGGCATGGATGAGTCGATGTCTACGGACTTGTCTGAGGCAGTCTTGCTTAGAGTGGAGGGTTTTAGCCACGGCGTGGATGTGGTCAAGTAGATAGCGGGATGGGTGAAGGTGCTGATTCCTTAGGCCCTTGATTAATGCCTGGCTATCACTACAAAAGATGGTCAGCCCACGTATCTGTCGCATGATGGAGGTGAGTAAGTGAAGGCCTAGAGTAAGACCAACCGCTTCTCCTTCATAAACAGTGTGGTCCGCAAAAGACCTGAGGTGATATTTGAGGGAGGATGCCTCCTCTCCATCGGTGTAAAGGACTGCCAAGGCACCTATCCCACCTTCAAAACCAGAGCCATCGCAGTAAACAGCGTAGGTGGCTTTGTCATGGATCTGAGTGATGTCCACCAGAGCCAAGTCTTTGGACTCCCTGATGAATGTGCTGAAGGCCGGGGTGTAATTGGGATGGCGACGGACCAGCTGGATCGTTTCAAGGTCACCCGGGTAGATATCCGCTAACTGGAGGAGATTGTGGAGGGGAGAGCAGTGGCGACAGACTTGCCAGGAGGCCGCAGCTTGGGTCAGTTTAAACAAAGGATGGGATGGGGGGAGGGATGCTAGATGGAAGGCTGCTTTATTTAGTACCTTAACAAATAATAGATTCATGGGAAAGAGGTTAGCGTGGACCTCAGTGACGTCGCGTGCCGTAGTACTCAGAGCACTAGTAATGGTACGCGCTGCCCTACCCTGGGCTGAGGCAATCTTGTTGGTGAAGGAGGCTGACCCTGTCCTGTGGAATCCTTTGGAGAGGGAGCTTACCCTGGCATACCATACATCAGCGGCGTAGGTGAAAGCCATGATAGCCACTGTGTTGTAAAGCTGGCGGATCCTGTGGGGAAGCATGCCACTGGAGACCCTGGAGAGTCTCATGACCTGAAGTGTCCACCATGCTGCTTTGGCGGCAACTCTGTGCATGTGAGGTCCCCAGCGGAGCTTGGAATCGAAGGTAACTCCTAGGTATTTGTAGGTATCAACTGTCTTGACTACCTGTGTGCGCAGGCGGCCGCTGTGACGCCGGGACTGCAAACAGAGGTCAGTTGGCGTTGGATCTCTGTGGGAGCGTAGAAAGTTCATCAGCGCTAGCTTAAAGAGTTCTAAAGAGGAATTGTGATCCTCAGACCATTCCAGCCCTCCAGATGGGCGCTGCATGATGTCCTGAAGAATATGGTGTGTTTCCTCGAGCATGTCAGCGATGGCCAAAAACATTACATCGTCAACAAACCCCGCCACCAGTTTGGTCTTGTCGCCCGGTGAGACAGCTTCAACCAATGGATCATTGTAAAAGGTGTAAAGAATTATAGACAGCGGGCACTCCTGAGTTGTACCATTAGCCACCGGTAGCCAATCCAAGATGAAGTCATCAAATCTTAGCCTAGTTCTTCTGCCGGTAAGCATGAGGTTGATAAGCGAGGTGTTGTCAGGGAACAAGTCCTTGGACTGTCCACTCTAGCCTTGCTTAGTCTGTGTTGATGTTGGCACCCCTATCTAGCCACCATCCGGACCGCTCCGGCCATATTCAGCTCCCTTTCCATCTTGGCATCATCATCTGACAGATCAGCTGGTCTTCAGACCTACTCTACTTGCTAGCAGGCCTTTATGCCATTGGCTGGCTTACTCATGCTGATTATTGCTTACTCAGTAGTGCTTAGTACATACCGGTCCTATTAGTCAATACGTTGTAGTCATAGTGTGTCCAATGTAGTATATAAGTAGGACTGGCGGATGGAACATCCCCAGTCCTAGCAATAGCATTGCTTCTGGGTCTACACATCAGCATAACTGTAAGCTCCTCAGTGACGACCTCGCTCTCTGCCTTTGCCCTCTGGCTCTGTCCCTTGTTGGCGGCCTGTCCTCTTGCCTGCCAGCTGCTTGTCACTGTGCTCGCTTGACGCTCGCTCAGGCTTGAGCGGTCATTGCATCTGCTTGGCATTCCATGATGGAGCGTCCCCTTACAGGTGTATGCTGTTGGAACCCGGCGTTCTCTCATGTTGTGGAGTAGTCACTCTTGTACTGTGTTAGGGAAGGCGCCCTGAACATCAAGAAACAGAGCGGCCACTACCTTACCATCTCTCCAAGCCTCCTTGATTTTAGAGACTACAAGGTGCATGGCATCTGTAGTGTTGTGGCCCGGTCGGCCTCCAAACTGGCAGGCGAGTAGCAAACCATGTTTTTTGGCTAAGAAGGATAGATCAGCTGCAATCAGAGTGGAGAGAAGCTTCCCAATTGTGTTAAGAAGACCTATTGGTCAATAGGCCTTCATTATGTTGTAAGCTGGTTAGCCGGGTTTGTGCAGCACCAGTGTCATGGATTCAAGCCAGTTCGGGTGGTAGGTGCTGAGAGTAAAGACCGCTTCAAAAATATGGAACAAGTGGTCAACCAGAAGGTCTGTGCATCTTTTGAGAACAACATTGGGGATGCCATCAGGCCCTGGAGCCTTGTGAGGGGCCAGGAGCACAATGGCTGCTAGTATTTTCTCATGGGAGTACAACGGGTTGGCAGCTAAAGGGGAAGGGTAAGCTGTCTGGGGGATTACCGAGGCAGGAGGGGATAGTGGGAAGAAGGACTCAGCCAGGATTCTAGCCTTAGCGCTGTTGGATGTGGTCGTTGCGGGTGCACTCTCCGACCCCGTCTGAAGGTCTGGAATCCTGGCACAGGAGAAGTCTGTTGGGTCCTGGACAGCATATTTGTTAGCTAAGTAGATTTGCCGTGCATCTATATTTTCAAGCCACTCGCACCAGTGGTCCTCCTTAGCCTTGCAGATTGCCACTTTCATTTCTCTGGAGAGACGTGCCGCTTCAGCCTTTGATGGATGATTGGGGATGTCGTGGAATTTGTATGCTTGGTTGCAAGCCCTGCGTCTCGCCGACTTTAATTGTTTTAGTTCATCATTCCACCATCTCTTGGTGTGCGGGCATGGCCTGCGGGTAGGGACCAGGTTGTCATCCGCTATGACACTCTGTAAGAGAGAAGTGAAGTCAGACACCGTGCAAAGAAATTGATTGGTTGACGTAATGGGAATGGCTAGCAGATGGGAAAGACGTTCTCTCAGTGAGTCATTGAATGCCTCCCAGTCGACGGAGCGGAAGTCTTTTGAAGGTGCTGCGTGCGCTCACGGTAGGGGTAATTCAACCACCATTACAATAGGTAGGTGATCCGCCATTGCAGGGCAAAGAAAAGCTACGACATTGCAGAAAATCACCGGGTCCGAGTCAGATGCTGATCTCCAGGCGTTGTTGGGGCGTGTCCAGCAGTTGGATGAGGACTGAAGGGTGGGGATCCCTGAGAGAAGCATTAGTTCCATACTGTGATGGGTGAGGAGGTCAAGTAAAGGTTGCACGAGTGGAGCAGGTGAGTAGAGGTGCGCATTTCCTTCCAGTTCCCAGAGCGGATGATGGCGGTTGAAGTCTCCAAGCCAGATCATGTGGTCTGAGGCTGCAGGGCATGCTAAGAGGAGATTAGAGGATAAGAAGTGAGAGAGGACAGTGATAGAGTCATTATTGAGGCAGTCGTTGTAAATGTAAAATAATGAGAGGGAGCCAAAGTCCCCAGAAAAACGAACTGCTGTAATGTCAGTGGATGGGAGGGGTATCTGGGAGAATGACTCAGTTGAGATGTTGGTGTTGATGAGGATAACTGATCGTGTGTGGGAGCTACTATTGCGGCGATGGTTTGTTGGGTATAGGACTCTCCAGTAACTGCTTGCTTTCGTGTTTCCTAATCTGTTGAGGAACGGTTCCTGGATGGCAAGGACGTCCCAGTTTTCAGGGGAGGCTGCTGCTAAGACGTCTGCTTGGGCTGTATCTGATTTGCGCATATTTTGTTGCCAGATGCGGAGGCTACCGGGAGATGTAGGAGGGCAGAAAAGCATTAGTTAAAGGGGGTGGAGTAAACCAAACCATGGCCTGTGCAAAGGCACGTGGGCTGTGAGGTGAAACCAAACTTGTCTAAGCTGCTCAGTCTGGAGGGAGCACGGGGGCTTGCGGGTGCACAGGTTGTCTGTGGGCGAGGGGCCACCTGGAGATCCAATGAAGGTGTTGGTTGTGGAGGATGCGAGACTAGAGGAGGAGTGAGCTCTTCATGGGGTTTGGGGGCCAGCTTGGGAGGGGCAGTAGCCCAAGAGGCCGGATCGGAGGTCAGAAAGAGAGGCATCCTATTCTCCGGGAAGGCTGTATCGAATCCAGAGCATCAACGTTGGAATTCGGGGCATAGGGGTCGTGGTCAGTACTTGCGCAGTGAGTGCATATGGCTGAGAAAGGACAGTCCTTCCAGAAGTGACCGTATTTCAGGCAGTTTCTGCATTGAGTGGGTTCTCGGATATCCTTACAGATCGGTACTAGGCGTCCTCCAATAAAGATCCTTCCTGTAATCAAGGCATTGGCGGATGCAGCCGTTGGGCAGACAATCTTGAGGAATGCAACTGTTTGGGACTGAGAACGGAGGTCTGGGCGTTTGAGCCAGCGAGCCAAGGTAATCGAGAAGAGAGTGAGGTTATTTTCTCGTTCAACAGTACAGAGGCTCTCTGCGGAATCAGGATCAAAAGGGCCAGTGCAGGGGACAAACCTCGCTATGAGACCATAAGCTTTGTCAATTGTCTCAGCACTATCTTCGAAGAGGTCGCTCAGGAGCAGCCAGTCGGTGGAGGCATAGTGGCAGAATCTAGAGGCAGATTCAGCGGAATCAAACTCGGCGAGATACGCACTGGGGCTAGTTCTCCTAAGACCTATAGCCACTGTGCTGAGCTCTGTTGCCCCTAATTCTCCTTCCTCTGTGACACGGGAGCCTGAGGACTTTTCGTCTAAGGCTTTGAGAGCAGCATTGAGAGCCACTCGTAGCCGCAAAGTGCCTGTGACCGATGGGTCGGCGGGGGCACCAACATCCTTAGGATTGTATTGAATTAGCACTGTGCGGGAGTCCCGTAGGATGCGCTGTTGGACCCTTGTGGCATCGTCTGGTGAAAGAGCATGGTGGGGCTGAGGGGGTGGAGGCCGTTGGGGGGACTTATCAGCATTGGCGGCTCTTGCTACTGTCGCCCAGGTGATCGGGGGTTGTGGCAGGGTCGGGGGGGGAGGTAAGAGCTTGGTGGCTGTGGTCGACAAAGAAGACGCAATGCGATTGAGGTTCTTGGCCGCTGAGTCCAGAGCAAGGGAAGATTCAGCACGGTTGGTGTCGCTTGCCGTGATGAAGTCTACAGAGGAACTCAGCTTATCTACCAGGCCAGAAAGCTTACCAAGGGTCTTGGACACCACCGCTTCCGCCAACACTGACGAGTTTTGGTCAAGGATGTCAGCCTCCAACACGAACGCTACAGCCACTGCCGCATTCCTCAGGTTGGGCGTTTTTGGGGTTAGTGCTGCTGTGACCAGAATATTGGCCAGCTTGGTCCTATCATAGGGCTCCGCGGCTAAGATCCAACCACGGGATTCAAGCCAGCATCTAGCATCCGAAACTGATCTGATCGTGCCTGAGTCAACTGACAACAGAGATTTGAGGTCGGAGTGGGTCGGAAGCGGGGAGGGGTGCCGGGGGGTCCCGTTTATGGTGGAACCCCCGTTGGAGGGTCGCCGAGACGATGCGTGGACTGCTGGAGTCATGCAGCCAGAAGAGGATGAGGTAGAGAGGGGGAGAGGAACGAGCTAAGGCCAGAGACGGACCGGTGAAAGTCAGGAGGGTGTATTGCACTAAACAACGACCGAGAACTGCCAGGACCCTGGAAGGGGAGATAAGAGTTCGGGATCAAGAAGCACACGCAAGGCTTTCTTTACTTTTGTGGACGCTATCCTCACCATCAATTTGCATTGTTGCAATGCTCGTCGTCGTGAGGCTGCTGCAGTAAGTTTTTGCCCTTTTTCCTTTTATCAACTCCTTTTGTTAATCCCTTTTAGTGAGCTAAGGATAAGGACCTCGTGATGCTCAGTCTGTCTCCTCCTTCCCCTCCCAAACGCAAGGCTAACGTGAGTCCCCAGCTACTAGGCTCGACGCCGTGTCCCTTCGTTTGGACACACTGACATTTTCTGCTGAGTGTTTACAGGCTGAGCCCAGTGGCCGCCCCAAACTCAAGAAGCTCAAGGTTTCCCCTGCCGCCGGTACATGTCATTGTGCATTTCTTTTCCTTTGTTATTCATGCGGTCCTCTCTCTATCTCAGTACACCATATCCTGAGTAGTGACACGGCTCTGATGTTACTTTCCAAGGTTGACCACGTCTTGGAGGCTGTTCAGCTGTCTGATGACACTGACACTGTTCCTCATGCGGACCTTCAAAAACATTGCGACGCCGTTGACTTGGCTGCTCAACAGCAGCTTTATCAGCTCGATGTAGTGCTCCAGACTTTCAAGCTCATTTTGGAGCGCCGCGCTTGTTTGGATAAAGCTCTGGGTTCCTCGGAGGTCGAGCAGGCTGGCTCGCTTCTCCACGCTCTCCAGGTCTCTCTTTTGGTTTGTATCTTCTTTCTTTTTGCCTCGCTCCTTGCTTACTTAGTACCTCAGTCTAACGGTGGCGATTCCGACGTGGAATTTCAAGATGCCTTTCCCGCTGAAGCCAAAAGTGCCGTGGATATACCAGCGGCTGCCACTGTGTAAGCACCGACTCTGTTTGTGCCTAGCCAGTTAGTATGGCTAGGTACTACGCTCCCCTCCTTAGATTAACCTCCTTATTCCTTACTTATCGAGTACCTCAATTAATGCCATTTTCTCCGACGTCGAGTGACTTAATCTTTTTCTTTCTTCCTGGGGTCTCGAACCCCCACGTTGGCACCGCAAGCCAACGTTCACCAATTTGTTGCCATAAATTCAAGACTACTGCCAGCATTTGACTCGCAAACTGAATATGAGGGCATCAACCATCATTTCTCTTGTGGTAGGCCCAACTCATTGTCAGTTGGCTCATGGAGCCTTATTGTGTCAAATGAGATGTCCTTGGTGATCTGTTCAGTGGGTTTGTGTAGTTCCTCCCTTAGCTCTCTTAGTTTGTCTGGGGTAATATCTACCCACTGCTCTAAGCTTTGTGATAATTTCAGCCGTTTGCGAGCTTTGTATGGTATAACTCGAAACGCTGCTACCCGTGCTTGCCAAACTGAACCATCAAGTTCTGCTACAATGTAATTACCACCTTGTGTCTTAGCGACTACAACCATGGGTCCATGGAATCATGGTAACATTTTAGCACTAAATGAGCTTTCGGTAATCATATTTTTGACTAAGACCAGGTCCAAGGGTTTGAATTTGTAATTTTTAATTGAGCTTTTATGCTCTTCTGCAAATTTCAAGGTCCACTGGAGTTTGTCCTTGCCAACTGGCTGTCTCATTTCTTCCACATGTTGGTAGTGCTTGGCTAATGCCTTTGCACGATACCCAATTAACTCTTCCGTTGTTAATGGCCCTTCTGGTAATTCAATTAACCAGGTGGCTTCCACTAAATCTAATGGAAGAGTAGGGTGGGCACCAGTAACCATGAAGTATGGTGAGCACCCAAATCGCTGTCTTATAGTTATGCGGTCACTCCACATTACGTGGTAGAAGAACCAAAACCACTTGGTGCGATTTTCACAAGCTTTGAACAATGCTTGCCCTAACATCCCAATGAGGTCGTTCAATGTGCCCATTGGCTGGTGAGTTGTATGGTGAGATAGTAATACCTCTAATACCATACTTCTTTTCTAACCAGGCAGTGACTTGTTTGAACTGTCCTGCATTGTCTGTAACAATTTCTGAAATACAACCCCAGCAGTAAATCACATCTTCAAACAACCATTGACCAATTGTCTTGTGGTTTTCTTTGTGCAAGGGCCTTCCTTCCATCCAAGAAGACAAGGCACATCATCCATGGACTATGTATTTACAGCCATTTGAAGCTGGTGTCATGTGCATGGTATCTATGTGTATTGTCTGAAAGATTGAGGGGGTGTAGGTAACAGTTGGTGCTCTATTGACAACTGTCTTCTGTCAGATTTGACAGTTATGACAAGTCCCAACATACCACTGTACGTCACCATCAATCCCTGGCCACCAGAAACGTTCTTGTATTAACATTTTGGTTGCATAAGCCCCTCGGTGCCCTAAGGCATCATGGGCTGACTTGAGCATAAACATTCGTTGATCAATGTCAACTACTAGCTTATGTCTTTCCTCTTGGTTTTGCTTGTACAGCCTTCCTTTCTTATCAAAGAAAAACTGCCTAGCAAACTTCTTGAACCTCTCTGGTTCATAGCTTGGTAGGTCCTTTGGTTCAGTTCCTGGATCCTGTAACCAACTTCGTACAAGTGGCAGCAAGTTGTCCCAGTCCGCTCCTTCACCTCCTTTTCTGTGTTCCAAATAGGTTTGTGTGTCCTCTACTCTCTCTTCAGATGAATCCTCTGGTAACAATGGCCTTGACATAGCTAGTACAGCTACTGGGTCTATGTTGTTCCCTAAAGATCCTTCTGACACTGCTTTTCTCAACTCCTGCTCTTGAGTCCTTGCTTGACTCAACTCCTTTGCAAAATCAGCTACTTCAGTGGCTACTAATTGCAAGTATCCAGATCAGCAAACTCCTCAAGCTTCAAAGGTTCCCAGTCCTCCCATCCAGGTACTTGGTGTTCCTTGTCTGGATATTCAAAACCCATTGACTTTGGTTCATCCATTAACTCTGGATCAACTGGTGCGTATTCCTCGTCTTCAGGATACTTGGGACGCCTGGATAGACCATCTACACTGAAGGTTTTTCCTGGCACATGTCTCAAGGTGAAGTGATAGAGTAATACATCTTCAATCCATCTCATATTTGGGCCTACTCCAGGATTGCTTAGCATTCCTTTCAAGTATTTGGCATCAGTTTCTACCATTAATTTCCTACAACCAACCAACCAATATTTGTTGGCTTGCAAGGCTTTCATTAAACCATATAGCTCTCGCTTTGGCTGAGAAAACCTTGCTTCTCTTGCATTCAAGGTTATAGAACCTAGCTTTGCACAAGTGCGTTGCTTTGGGTTACTTGGATCTTCTTGGAATATGCCAAAACCTACAGCCATCCAAGAAGTGTCCACTGATAAAACTACAGCCCCTTCTGACTCATAGTCAATTGGTTTCAAAGGAGCACTTTCTGCTAACAGCTCTTTCATTGTAGCCATAGCTACTCGTTGCTCTTCTCTCCAAGTGAAAGGTACACTGTTTTGTGTTAGCTTATTGATAGGTGCAGCCACTTTAGCATAATTCTTAATGAATGTTCTGAAAGTGCCACATGTCCCTAAGAACAAGCGTACTTCTGACTTGTCTCTGCAGTCACCCCAGCCCATAACAATTGCAAATCGTTTGGTTTCTGGTTTTTGTCCTTCATAAGAACATCAGTGACCAACCACCACAATCTTATCGGCACATACTACCGACTTTTTCCCAGAGAAAGTTCCTCCAGCATATTTGATTCTTTGTAACACTCTATTCACATTGTGTAGGTGTTCCTATACAAATCTCCTAATGCCTGGGTTTTCTGGTATAACTTCACAACTTCCATTGGACAATTCATACCTAGTAGGAGGTCCTCTGACTGCCACATCATCAATGTAAGGCCAAGTCACATGTGGGATCTCATCTTTCAAAATGAACGTAATGTCATCATGAAAGATTGGTACTGAATTAGTCCAACCCATTGGAAGAGTTACCAGTCTCAGTGCACCAAAGGGTGTCTGAAAGGTGGTATAGTCCCTTGAGCATACATCCAACAATCTCTCATCATATCCAACATATAAGTCAAATATCCCTCCACAGGCTCTTCCTGAGAAGTGACTAGCCAATTCCTCAGTTGCTGGAGGCAACCCAGAGTGAGCGATAGTTACTTTATTCAAAGGTTCTAGGCTGTGGACTATCCTCAAACTTTCACCATCCTTCTTCAATACCGTAAACCATTGGGATCGGTATGAAGAATTGGAGGGTTCATAAACTCCTGCTTCAATCTTCTGTTTGATCATCTTACAGATCTTATCACGAAGACTGGGAGCAATCAGAATGTTTCTTAACACCCAAGGTGTATGAGGTATAACAGGCATTACTATGGGAGGGAAGAATTCCTCCTTAAGCCTTCCTCTTTGAGAGTCATCCCATGCAAAAGCTTCATTTTGTAACATCATCAAATGATGTACTGCTTTCATCTCCTCTGGCCATAAAAAACCATCATCATGTGCTTGATCAATGATTTCCTTGCACTCTGTTGTATACCTTCCTGTGGGTTTGAACTCTGGTGGATTGGGATCCAACTGTGGCATATTTGCCAGTGGGTCTCCAGTAATGCACCTTTCAATTCTAAACTCTTCAGGAGAGGTCCCTAGCACAGGCCTCACCTTCTTATCCACAGGTTTGTATTTCTTAGAAAATACTTGTGTGGTTTCCCCCATACCTGTCAGGTTCCGCTGACCCGGGGGCTCAGCAATTCTGGGCGAGGCCTTACCAAGCGGACTCGGACAGCTACGGACACGCCGGGACTCAGAGAGGACCGGAGATAGGCGCCGGGAAGAAGTGACGTGCGCCGGGGGCGTGGGGAGATCAGACGAAGTGTCCCAGGGTTGGCGCGAGCAAGGAGCGAGCGCCGGACGGGAAGGTTCTACTGGGGGAAGTTCGGTTTAGACGGCGCGATGAGTGGCGTGCCGGCGGCGAACTATCCGGGGAAATCAAGGGGCTGATAGGCGAATAGGCAACTTAGAGTTTTGACAAGGGCGGGACCGAACTTAGAAGAGCGGAGAATGCGGACCGGAGAAGATAAGAGGCCGGAATACGAGAAGAGAAGGAAAGGAGAAACTTGAGGCAGAGACGAGGAAGGAGGAAAGAGACGGATGAGCAAAGAGGATGGAATTAAGAGAGGAGATAGAGACAAAGGACAGATACGAGACGAGAGAATAGAGACGGATGCGGGCTATAGAAATGGAAACGAGTACGAGACGATAGAGAGGAGACGAGTACGAGGCGAAGTTACGGGACCGGAGCAATACGGGAGGAAAACCGGAGAGTATGGGCAATATCAAGACTACCGTACTTAGTGCTACGGGAGGGCTTATATA
>QLOM01003413.1:0-27505 GCA_003313785.1 Termitomyces sp. MG148 | reverse complement strand
CGGATTCATCTCGGGATTGCAGCAAGAAGTTCGAGTCCTTGACGGTTTGCACGATAGACGAAGAAAAGCATCCAATGCAGCGGAAAAAGAAGTAGTCGCATTGCGGAACAGTCTGAGGGAGAGGGGCGAAACCGTCACTAACATGCAGCGGGAACTTCGTGTCCTCAGACACAATCTGCACGTGTTGGGTGCTCGGGAGAATTCGACAGCTCGGTATGTTTGTTCCATCATAAATCCTGTGTTTTCTGATGTAAAATCACAGCAGGGAAAACCAAGCCTACGAGCGAAAGAACCACAGAGCACCTCCAGCTCATCATCAGAATACAGGGCCTGAGTGCGCGAAGTACCACACACGCCCAACAGCTACTGCCAACGATTCCTCTCAGAGAAACGACTTGTATGAACCCGCAACTAGCTCGCAGAGGCATCATCTGGGTAACAACTACACGTCCAGACATCGTTGTGGTCAGGCTTTACAACACATTTTGAACGACTTTTATACATGGGAGTACAAATCTTAGATTGTTTCCGCCGTCTGACGGCAATTTCTAGATTACACAGGCGTTGGTAGTTCATATTTAATCATAATTTACTCAGAACGAACCCGCAGATCGAGATTACGACGATGATAATCCGAGTCCGAGTTTTTAACTGAGCATTGAACCTGCATCAAATGTGCCTGATTACATACTTTATTCAAGGCTTCATCTGTAGTCTAGATGACAAGCATGATAAGAAGAACAATAATAACGGCACTATCAGCCAAGTTCATCATAAGGTTCAAATGGGCTCTCGCTCGTCAGACATTTGCCAATGCAGGGCATATTTCAGCGCCTCACATCTAAGTCTTCATAGAGTCACTCCCCACTCCAGTGAAATGGGGGCAAGGAGCAATAAATGTGGTAGCTACCAGCGTATCGCTTCTGTAGCAACGCTACAGCGTACTTTGTTAGATGCTTGATATATAGACAAACAGGATCAGGTACTTTTTGTCTCTCGTTTCACAAATGATTACAGCCTTGTCTAACGCGTGACGTCGACATCAGGAAAGTCGGGGATTTTTCGCAGACGTCATTAGAAGGAACATGCACAGAGGTCCATCGCGGCTGACTTGATTTATAGAAGTAAGAAGTATAGTAACGGACCGTCCGTACTGATCTGACGTAACTTACTGACACCTATGTAGTCATAAATCAAACCGATCATAAGTCAGCCACACCATTACAAGTGCATATAACATCGGAACTTGGGGCAGGCATGAATTGCCCAGCCCACAAACGACCATGTTCGCCGAGAGTGATCCTTGGATTCTCAACTGCATCGTCATTGATGCAAATGCTACTATTCAAGACGCCATCTTCTCGGTCTCCGCCTCGCCCAGTACCACAGCTTACCAACTGCTCTACAAAATCCGGATACACAAGCCTAATGCTAGCCCAACACTCTTGAAATCGGAACTTGACCTTTGGCGACCAATTAGGGATATACCAGATGCCGATAAGTCCACAATGCAAAGAGTTTTGGCCGGCCTTTCGTTTTCAGATCTTAATAGGGGAGAACAATCGAAGAATGTCGACGTAGAACTACTCTTACCGACCTGGCCCATTTCAGACTATTGGGATGTAGGTGTAGGTCCCAAACCCAAGTGTTTGCACGTCATAGTGCGGAGCCCGGTCGATGCAGGTAAGAATGTATCAGCCCTCTCTACCCTATGGATCCTCACTTTCTGTTGAGGCCGCCTGAAGGGTAAACGCAAGCGTGACGATGAAGATGATGAGACCGTGTCTATCAAAATTCTACAAAGGAAGGCCTGCAAGGCAGCACCGTCGAGTCTGGCTGAGCCCGGACGTTTCAAGCAGATTGTAGGGCCAGGACAACAAATCGTCCTCAATCGGCCGTATGAGTACGAAACGATTCCTCTCCCCCTACACCACCCTGCTTTCGGAAGCTTTAAAGATAGATGCAAAAGAGCACCATCAACTAGGGCCCTGAAATGTCTTCTTGCTCTTTCGGAACGCGCATGTGACTGGTATCAGAATGAGGATGGGAGACAACATGCTATTGCTTTAGTCCTTCAGGAACACCTGGATCTTGCTCTTCATCCAGACAAGATTGCTGGATTTACGACGGATGGAAACCTCCCAGTATTCATTATGCCGGCTCTTATTCGTGAATGTAAAAACGAAGAAGGATATGCGATAAACCAGGTGATTCTGTACTATACCCATTGGGTGCTCGATGCATTGAAACGTTACCGTAAATTCGATACCTGCTTTCCATGTATACTCATGGTCGACATGAGTAAGTTTTTGCTTTTTTCAGCCCTCACTTGCTGATGGGACACATAGGATCGCAAATTGGATTCTACGGTAGTATCTGGGACGGACAACGCGTCAGGGTCGAGCCGCTCACGCGGGGCCTTGATCTAACGACAAATTACAGGGAAAAAAGGGAACGGTGCGAGATGGCGTCCACTTTGGATGCGTTAGTGGAAACAGCAGCCCATATTCAAGAACACTACAAGTCAATCCAAGCCGAAGAATCTTGGGACGAACATCGCCGATTGTACCCATTCTTATCATCGTATACTGAGAATGGTAAAACAGTCAACTTCACGTATGGCCGACGGCTTCAAGAAAACAAGTTGATCTTCTCTGCCACTATCAATTATTCTGACTATGAAGCACGCAAATGTCTTGTCAAGTTTACAAACCAGTACTCATCCGCTGCGCATGACTATCTTGCCAAGCTCAAATTGGCACCAAGAGCACGAGCGTATATCCCCATCTCTACAGATTGGACTGCGATCGTGATGGATAAGCTTGATTACCCATCCCTCTTCGATCTTGAGCAGGAAGGAATGTCGAAAGAGGATCGTGGCAAGGTACGAAACAAGGTTCATGGCATTGTCCAGAAATTGCACGAAGGAGGCTTCGTTCACGGTGACGTTCGAGATGCCAATATTCTTGTCAATCCTGCATCTCTCCAATCTGATGATGTGATGGTCTTTTTGATTGACTTTGACTGGGCTGGCACAATCGGAAATGCTAGATATCCTGCTGACGTGAACACGGAGACGGTGGAGCGGCCCGAGGGAGTCGAAGGTGGAGGGCTTATTCTGGCGGAACATGATCTTGAGATGGTAAATTACCTGTAGAATGCGGTTGTTCCATTTGTGTACCTATCAATCCTATGAGCCTATCCAACATTAATATGGCGATAAGCTGAAGAATACTATATACTTAGTGGGGACGTGCAGTTTTCGGCTGCTTATAAGTGTGCAGCCACCATTTCTTCTCGTATACCGATCGACTTATTACTTGTTACCCGCCTTAAGCGCTTATCCTTATCCGTAGCTTCCACACTGGCCTCGTCACTGCTAGTGGAAATATTTGTGTTCCCTGATGCTCAGATCCCTCAGTCAGCCCAGGCTGTGATGGAGGACGTCCTCATGGCCTTCAAGGAGTACAGCTCCCCGGCCCAGGTAGCTCAGCCTGTTATGCAACCTCAGGTCTCTACCCCCGTCGTCTCTACTCCCGCCGGCACTGCTCCTACCCGAGGCCCTGTCGAGGCTCTTACCCCCGTGCATACTCCATCACAAACCGGCGGCGTGGCGATTACGGATGATAACGCGATGGTTGGTGAGGAATTCTTTGACCCTGACAGGGACACACTTGGAGAGCCAGATGAGGAGGAGGTAGCATTGAGCGAGTCTGAGGAGGTACAGCGAGTTCGACGAGGCGGGGCCAAGAAGAAGGCACACTGATGGGCCGCGTCGGACACGGCCCGGAGGGCGTATGTAACGGAATCGTGACCCGTCTCAACCTCCATCGGCTCTCGACGACTCAACTCACCGTTGTAGTAGGGAGATAGACCTCTAGTTCACCTTGACTGATAGTAGACTAAGTCCGGCCGGGCCCTGCGTGCGTAGTGTGGCGCAAACACAAGCCTCAAGACAGTGAATAGAGTAGAGCTGAGTAGCGACGACAACAAACGTGAACGAACAACGATAGAAGATTCGACAACCTGGTGCCAGCAAAGATTAATCGGAAGCGGTAAATTGATGGAATCAAGGAAGCGCTAGTAAGATACGTTCCCTCCCGAGTGATCACTAACAGACCCCAGAGTCAACAGTCAACACGCCGTCGGTCGTTGAAGAGCAAGACGACGAATCGGAGAGTCAGGCCCAAGAACGCGTAAACAGAACGCGGAGAGTGGACTAACGAGTCAACGAGATCAGTACAGCAGTATACACACTGTCGACAGCGATAAACCCAGGCGGCGAGACAGCAAGACGAGGACCAGTCACGAATCCAGACGGCGAGACAGCGAAACAAAGGCCAGTTCTGGATACGGACGGCAAGACATCGAAACTAAAACCAGGAGCTCGGAAAATTCGAGAAAGGACGAGCCAGATAACGATCGATCTATAGACGTGATACTCACGATGTTCCGTAAAGTGGGTGCCAAAATCATATTTTTCTGCTCTCGTGAGCTTTTATACCTATTTTACATGTGGTCTCCATTGTCGATCCCTCCCCGATTTAAGTTTCGCCCAACAGTTGGTTTCATGATTCGTCATCCTCCAAACCTTATTTCGTCACTTTCTCCTCGATTCGGTCCATTCCCCGGTCCCCTACTCTCGTCTCTATATGCCATCCCTGTACTGCTCGGACGCAACATGTTGTATTCGCAGTGGTCAAACGAATCAATAAATAGTTTATCTGGAGTCAAAGGATCAAGAATAATATATTTGGTAAGTTAAGTACAACACACCTGGAGTCAAAGGATCAAGAATGACCTGACTCCAGGTTATACAAGACGTATTTATTGTAAGCAGTACTGAGACAACTGTGGCAAAATGAAACAGGAAAACATATGTAAAGGTTGTCATGGGGCCAGTAAGCCGAGACTTTTGGAAAGAGAGAGAACGATGATGTAAGGACATCACGTACACAGTAGGTTAGACTGACGGAGTTAAGTGACAATTTCCTCGACACTCCCACTTGTCGCCAACGTAGGCAGTACAACACCCAATTTTAAACAATGTTTCTCGAAAGTTTCACGAGGTAGAGCTTTAGTTTGTTAGTTGTCAAACGAACACCATCGACCCCTACCTCCGTCTATCGTCACCAATCCCCCTCGACCCTTCACCAATATCACACTGGCCACTTATGTGGCCCTTACCATTGTTCCATTGTCATCGAAATACATATATATACAGACATTATGCCACGAATACCCTCAGTCAATCGAGTATTGAGCTGAGGGTAAGCAAACATTGCTACAGTATTAACTCGACAAGTGCTTACGCTACCTTACAGACTATAAACTTACTTATATTCTGTCAGGTAGCTATCTTAGTCAATCGAGTATTGAGCTGAGGACTATAAACTTACTTATATTCTGTCATCTGTCAGTGTCTCAAGTATACAGTTCTAACAGGTTATGGGCCTATTGAACGACGCACTCTAGAGACAACTGATAGCATTCCTGAAGTCACCTCTTCACTCCATCACATCAACTCTTGGCATTCTCGGACCCTGACTCCAATCAGCTGCACCAACGTACCTGAAGCAAGCCTCTTGTTCTCTGGCGCATGAAATATCTTTGTCCAGGACTCTCGGACTTGTCAAACTATGGAATCTCCCTTCCCAACTTCCACTGCCACCTCCATGGACAGCTCGTACCTGCGGGTCAGACTGGCCAAACTTAATGCTCACTGGCCAGCTTCTGAACCACCATTCGACCGCACGACCGGTGAATTCACAAAATGGTCGACAAAATTTGAAATCTTCTTGCAACAGAGCAGCCTCGACCGATACATTTTCACGTCGGAGAAGAACCTCAACAGGCTGATTAAACAGAAACCAAACCCAATGCTTACGCCAACTGGCTGTCCAACAATGATCTCATCATCAGCGTCATCCGTGCAGCTGTCTCTGAGGCCAAACAAGAGGGACTAGAAACCGATGGCTCTGCAAAAGAATGCTACGATGCCCTGAAAGCGCGTGCTCAGCGCAAGGGCTCTGTGAAACAAGTCGCACTTATACGGCAAGCCCTCTCTACCTATGCACAAGTTGCAGAGCTGATTGACACCACAGCCCAGAAAATATGCGACCTCATTGATTGTGCCTTTGCAATTGGGACTATAGATAAGGATCTCCTTAAATGCATCGCCCTCCTTAATAGTATCAACGACAAATCCTTTGAGTCTCTTCAAACGCAGGTTTCACGAGGCCTGTCGGATGCCACAATTACATCACCATACACCTCATCTCAGATCAGAAAGCTCTTCCAGACTGTTGATAGCCTCTCCACACTCACCAAAACCTCTTCCATTGACACTGCCCTCTCCACCTGCGACTCCAAATCCAGCTCCCATCCTCATAATCATGGCCCGAATTTCCCATGTTGCAAAATTTGCTATGCATTAAAACTCACATGCCACGGCCACACGAAGGAATGGTGTGTACGACCCGGGGGAGGAACGGCTGGAAAGATGATTGAAGAATCAAGGACCACGTGCCTAGCTGCACAAGGAGGAGCAAAGGGAGGAAAATTGAAGCAAGGAGGAGGATCTACCAACATCAAGAATGGTATCGTGGTGAAAGGACTAGATGGACAGGCTTACATTGCGACGTCGACAATCTCCAGAAGATTCAGCTCAAAACCACCACCAAGCCAACCAAATTCACAGGTGCTATAACCACCAACAGCACTGATTTCTTCAGATATGGGGGCTTCATGGCTATCGACGAAGACAAACCACAAGCAATGATTAACTGGGACACACACTCCATCCCTACCTTACATAACTGCAAAACCATTCTGGCAACTACAGCCGTCATCCCAACAGACCCCACAAGCAACACGAGACTTATCTCACTCGTGGAGAAACCTTTTTACATGGATTCTGGAGCAACTGTCCATATATCCCCATGCGCGACTGACTTCATCACATTACGACCAATTCCTCCTCGTGATGTTAAAGGTGTCGGAGGTACCTCAATTCAGGCGATTGGCATAGGACAAATACGACTACAATTCCAAAACCAAATGGAAATATACCTCAAAAATGCCTTATACATCCCCACCTCTGCTGTTCAACTCATCTCTATCTCAGCATTGACTGCCAGCATGAAAGCCCTCATCACATTCAGCCAAATAGGAGTCACTATCCTAGATGAAGACTCAGGAACTCTGCTAGCTGCTGGACTGCTGATCCCAGGACAACACCTCTATACAATTGAACTACAAGATGCCTTATCTGAACACGCCTTAACCGCCGCACAACGACCTGTCAAAATTGATACTTGGCACTGGCATCTCGGCCATGCCAATTACCAAGTTGTTGCTACAATGGCACGAAACGGCCTTCTACCAGGTACACCATCTGCCCTCCTCCCTGCACAACTCAAATGTGACATTTGCATCCTTGGCAAACAGACAAAAACATTGGTCCCAAAAGTGCGGGAAGAGGGGCAAAGGGCAAATAAAAGGCTACAAATAGTTTGAATAGACTTGGCTGGTCCTATGAATGTGCAGTCATATAGAGGCAACAAATATATTATGGATCTGGTTGATGATTACACAAACATGCCTTGGTCAATCCCACTCAAATCCAAAGCGGACGCATTTGCAGCTCTACAAGCATGGGAAAAGACAAGAGAACTCAAAACTGGAGAGAAAGTCAGCATATACCGCACCGGACACAATGGCAAATTGAAAAACCATCAAGTCAAAAGCTGGCTCACTGAAAAGGGGACAAGACATGGATACGGTGCACCTTACACCTCACAACATATGGGGCACATTGAAAGAATGCATTGAACACTTCAAGGAAAAGCACAAACAATGAGACTAGCCGCCAAGTGTCCTGACGCATTGTGGGACAAATTCTACCTGACAGCAGCACACCTTCATGCAAAAACAATAACAAAATCACTGAACAACAAAACTCTGTTTGAACTATGGTACAATCGTGCTCCCAACTACTCGTACATGTGTGAAATTGGCTGCAGAGCCTTTGTGCTCATATTGCATCAACATAACCCCAAACTCAACGCATGAGCAGTAGAATGCATTCTTATAGGATATGCGCAAAACTCAAAGGAGTACAGATGTTACGATCCATGCACTAGGAAAGTCTACAAATTCTTTCATGTATGCTTTATGGAACACCATGACAGCCCTCAGATGCCGACAGGAGGCACCAACAATCGTGAACAAGCATTTGCACCCACAGTTCCAAGATCGGACACACACAAATCAATCGAACCAACGTCAATCGACAACATCCACAAAATGTCATCTACTCAACCATTTTCCATAGACAATGACGACGACGAGTTAGTATACACACCTACAATACCAGCTGAAGGCCAACTTGACATGCCATGTGAACATGACAATGACATGGCAATAGTACCACACTGCTCTAATTGAATCCGGATCCCTACAGCAAAAGCATCCCCTGACCAACCACCAGTCACATGCACTGAACAAGCTGTACAAGATTCATGTGAAGCTGGCAACAGATTGCGCACATCTTGAGCAGAGGCACGCAACAACCGACAAGGAACAGTGCTCGATGCTGTAGCCCCACCGCAACAGGTACTCCATAACGACCAACAAGCTGATCCTGGACAACCTCCACTAGGTACACCAACGACAGGAGGAAACATCCTGAATGACGACATCCTCCAGGACCTTGCCAACCTGGCATCTGCAAACAGCTTGAACATTTGCTAGCAGTTGCCGAATCACTTGGGGACCCCCACGCCATAGATCTTGGCAACAAGCCACGCACATGGGACAAAGCAAGGCATTCTGTCCATGCCAAACAATGGAAAGAAGGCTACAAAGAAGAACTGAAATTGCTTAAGGACATGGGCATCTATAAACTGGTTCCGTGAAATCAAGTCCCACCAGGACACAAGGTACAAAAAGGCAGGCCTGTGTTCAAGATCAAGAGAGATGAAAATGGAAAGGCAGTGCGCTTTAAAGTACGGCTTGTATTCAAAGAGTTCGAACAAGTATATGGACATGACTACACCAGGACCACCTTGCCCACAGCGCGTATGGAGTCATGGCGAGTCCTGCTACATCTAGCAGCAACTCAAGGCTGGGACACGGCACAAATTGATGTTAAAACCGCTTTCTTATATGGATTGCTCCCTGACAATGAAATACAATACATGGAACAACCTGAAGGCTTCAAGGAACATGGCAAGGAAGGCTGGGTATGGTGCCTGCTCAGGAGACTCTATGGTATGAAGCAGGCTGGACGAATTTGGAATTAAACTCTCAATGACAACATGCTATCCTGGGGCTTCACATGACTTGCCTGCAAATCATGCGTCTACTACAGAAAGAGTGACACCGGCACTGTCATCGCAGCGGTGCATGTTGATGATTTTCTATCAATCATGAGCAATAAAGCGGAAAACAAGCGCTTTAAGGATCAACTTCGCTTGGCTTGGACAATATCCGACCTAGGGCTCCCCAGATTTTTTGTAGGAATCGCTGTCAAATTGGACAGACAAACACATACTGTTAAGCTGTTACAGTCCATGCTAATTCAGAAGATTATAAGCCAGTTTGGTCAATCTGATGCGGCGCCTCTCATGGAACCCGGCCTCAAGCTCAGACGCATTGACAGGTCTTCACTTTCCCCTGACGAGATCAGCACACTCCAGAAAATTCCTTACAGATCTCTTGTTGGATGCTTACTATATGTCGCCATCTCCACCCGCCCTGACATATCCTACGCGTTCAGCAACTCACACAGTTCATTGACAACTACACATCCATTCACTGGCGAGCAGTGACAAGACTTGTCCAGTACCTCAAAGGCACCCAACATATGAAACTTGTCCTAGGAGGAGCAAAGGAGGTGATCAATTTCACTGGCTTCACCGACTCCGACTGGGCTAATTGCCTCGACACACAAAGAAGCATTGGCAGCTATGCTTGGAGTCTAGGTTCAGGGGTAATCTCATGGGCGGCATGCAAGCAGAGGTCAGTTGCCGCATCCTCATGCAAGGCGGAATATATGGCCGCTTTTGAAAGTGCACAGGAGTGCATATGGCTGCGCGCTGATAAGACCGGGGCTGGGCTCAGCGCAGCAAAGCTATAATTAGCAACTTTTGTTGATAACAGTTTGGCGGCTCACTCAGGCGACCAGGCGCGACGCGAACAACACATGACTAGGCGACCACGGGATGTTTAGCGCACGGGACTACCAGACCACGGGACTCGCTCACCTGACTAACACACACATGACCTCGGACTCGATAACAGGTCACCGATCAAAGATAGCCGGCGACTTATAAAGATTAAGCATTTAACGACTTGCCGACGGCTATCAGCAGGTCGCCACTTCTTCAGCCCCGGTGCCTGGCGGTTAGCGACGCTTACCTTTACCGACGCTTAGCGACTTTGGCGACGCCAGCCCCCCTTGATGGTTTCAGACCCCAGGATAGTCACCGTTCATTTGGCTACTTTCAGTGCTCACTTAGTGACTTAGCGCTTGCCGACTGATAGACGCCGCGGGTTAGCTATTTCACATTCTATTTTTCTTGTCATAATCCGTTCCCCATTTTGTTACTTAGCGACTTATAGTTTAATTAACACGGCGACTTAGCGCCTATAAATACTGTACATATTTTGTCTTAGTAGCATTGAATTCCATCCCCACAGTTCAGATCACAACTTGCGCTCACTAAGTTCCTCAAAGTCGCCAAGGGACTTACTCTCTTTACCGACTACGCTAAGCTTGCCGCTTCTTCGCCAGTCTTGCCGACTGTCTAGGTGCTATACGAGCACACTTCGACTACGTTACGTCGCCAAGTCCTTGCCGACTATTGGCACCCTAGCGCCTCGCAGGCGACACGGCTTAGATCGCTAAGCACCTTTCTTCCTTTACTGAATTTTCCTTAAACAAACTAAGTCTCTGGGACCCTGCCCGGACTCCCTCTCAACTAGCGACCGCCCAACGCATTACCATCCACCGTAGCTAGGTACCGTTTACCCTTGACAGTATTTAGCGACATTTGGGCGTCATCAGCGCTCTACTCAAGGGCATCAGACATGACATCACTGACAAACCAACACTGATCCTATGCGACAATAACGCTGCAATCAACCTATCCAAGGATCCCACTCTCTATGCCCGCGTCAAGCATGTCAACATCAAATATCACTTTCTACACAAACGTGTACAAGCAGACAAAATCTGCATCCGCTACGTGAACACAAAACTCAACGTCGCGGATGTCTTCACCAAAGCACTTGCTGCCCCTCTCTTCTTATGACTACGTGCTCTTCTTGGCCTCCAGGCATCATAGATCGCCATGACTCTCACATGAGGAGGAGAACTCTTATTTGGACTCGGAGTCCATGGTGAGGAGGAGTGTTAGTTGTCAAATGAACACCATTGACCCCTACGTCCGTCTATTGTCACCAATCCCCCTTGACTCTTCACCAATATCACACTGGCCACTTATATGGCCCTTACCATTGTTCCATTGTCATCAAAATACATATATATATGGACATTATGCCATGAATACCCTCAGTCAATCGAGTATTGAGCTGAGGGTAAGCAAACATTGCTACAGTATTAACTCGACAAGTGCTTACACTACCTTACAGACTATAAACTTACTTATATTTTGTTAGGTAGCTATCTTAGTCAATCAAGTATTGAGCTGAGGACTATAAACTTACTTATATTCTGTCAGGTTCTGTCAGTGTCTTGAGTATACAGTTCTAACATAGTCAACGCATTGGCGATCATGTCGCAAGAGGGTACAAATTTCAGTTCGGTATTTCTGCAAGAGATATGTTTGCAAATAAAATGAAAGCGAATGTCGATGTGCTTGGCTCTGGAATGGTTGACAGGATTCCTGGATAGGGCAATGCTACTGGTGCTATCAGTATAAATGATTGTGGCAGTGACTTTACAAAAGTCTAAGTCTCTGAGAAGGTTACGCAGCCAAACGGCTTCCCTAGTAGCATTGGCGGAAGTGATATACTCGGCTTCTACAGTGGAAGTGGCCGTGACTAGTTGCTTCTTTGAAGACCATGATATGAAGCTTCCATTTACATCATAGCACCATCCACTAATGAATTGTCTGTCATAGTTGTCCTGCGCCCAATTCGCGTCACTCCAGCCTATCAAGTGGATGTTGTCAGGGGACCAGTCTCCGGACCGTGTCCAACTCTACTCCGAGCTTAGTCCGACGATACGCCTATTCCTAGCAGATCCGACCAGCCGCTCGGCCCACCCTTTCCCCTTCTATCTTTTAGTAGTCAGCCTTGATGAGTCATATGCATGGACCTTACTCAGCATCAATTATTGTTAGTCATACTCCTTTACATACCAGGGCCTGATTAGTAAACAGTATTAGTAATAGCACAGCCACTGATGTAGTATATATAGGCAGCCTGTGGATAGAATATCCCCAGGCTGAACAATAGCAGTGTTCTTCTGGCCTACACACCGAACCTACTGTAAGCTCTCCAGCGACGTCCGACCGCTTGGTTAGCCTTGCTGGTCCCTTGCTTGACTCTTGCCTGCCTCTATGCCCGCTCGACTCCTGCTTGTCACCAGTGCTCGCTGGCTCTGTGGAAGGAGTTCCGCAGACGTTAAGCGTTCCCCTTACAGATGTCTTCCCTGACAAAACCACCTAGTTTTAAGCAGTAAGATCTAGTTCCCTTCAGATAGCAGAGTACTCTCTTGCATCCACAAAGGTGTGGAATCCCAGGATTGTTAGAGAACTGAGCAAGCAAACTTACAGAAAACTGTATGTCAGGAGAAGTTTGTGTAGCATAGAGTAGAGAGCCAATCAAGGAGAGATAATTAAGTCCCATGTTCAGTCTTGGTCTTGAGAGATTGTAGGAGTGAGAGATTGTAATTGATGAGTAAAGGAGTCGACACTGGGTGACAATTGGTCATACCAAATTGTTTGAGGATCAAGTCAATGTATAATGACTGGTTTAAGTAGATGAGTTGATTAGAATGGTCTCATTTTACCTGTAACCCAAGTATATAATGGATTTCACCTAAGTTGGTAAAGTCAAAATTTTTGTCCATACTGTTTTTGAACAAAATAATTTTGCAGAAATCCTTTCCTGCTATTGCCATGTCATCAACGTAGACAAGGACAATCAATACAATGGACCCTTCAACATGCAAGACATACAAGCAACTGTTGGCATGAGAAGGTAAGAATCCTAGACTCAGAAGAACATTGTGAAGTTTTTCCTTCCACTTACGTCCAGTCTGCTTTAGCCCATAGATAGCCTTAAGGAGCTTCCAGTATTTTGTGTTCCCAATACCTTTGGGTGCTTTCATGTAAATTTCCTCCTTTAGCATAGGTGCTGATCACATCAATCTGATGGATCTCGAAGTTCAGGGTTGCAGCCAGAGTCAGAAAAATTTGAAGAATCATGAATTTTACTACCAATGAGAAAGTGTCTTTGTAATCAATGCCTTGGACTTGCAAAAATCCTTGGGCTATGATGTGAGCCTTGTATTTTGCATGACAACCATTTCTATTGAGCTTTTCTTTCAAGACTACTTTGCTTCCAACAGCTTTTTTCCTGGGAGGTAAGTCATTCACTTCTTCAAAAACCTTCTTGTTTATAAGTTGTTGATACTCAGCATCGATTGCTTGCTTCCACCCATCTGCTTTCTTTGAACTCAACGCATCCTCCACATGTGGACCAGATATGGTTACAAAGGTGACATGATTTGTTGAATTGTCATTGTTATCTTGGCAATACCTGATTGGGAGCCTTTTCATGTAAGTTGACAGATCTTGTTGTGGTAAGTCTTGCCATTTGTTGATCTTCCAAGGAGCTGGCAATAGAGTTGAATGATGTAAGGCTAGGGAGGAAGAAGGTGTGTCTGATGGATATACCAGCTCTTTGATGGGAGCATTGTCATCCTCGTGTTCTTCATCAGACTCTCTCTCCTCTTCCAGCTGTGCTTTGACCTCTGACTCAGACGACGGATTGGGAATGGAAACCTTGTGAGGTTTGTCCAATTCAGGATAATTTGCAGTGTCAATGAAACTGTTGATTTCTTTGGTAGTGGACTGAGTCAAATCTGGACTAAGATAAGCTAGTTTACTAGGAGTGTTATCCTCATAGAATTCAACATCCTTCGATGCAATGAGTTTACCATTCTCTAGATCTTCCAATCTGTAACCCTTTGTTTCATCCACCCACTACCCCAACATCCTGACACAAACTACTCGAGATTTCAACTTCCCATGACATACTTCTCTTGGAATGTGAGCCCATCCCAGCAATCAAAGATTCAAAGATGTGAAATGTCAGGAACACAACTACTCTACTTGGTGTAAGGAATCTTTCCTTGGAGAGTAGAGGTAGGGGTGAGGGAACATATGTACACAGTGTACATGAAGGCCTCACCCCAATACTGTAGGTCCATCTTTGCTCTGTGGAGCATTCTCCTGACCATTTCCATGAGTATGGCTATGGTGTGTTCTGCAATGCCATTTTGTTGAGGGCGGTAAGGTGTGGTTTGATGTTTGATACCATTCAGCCAACAAAATTTCTCCATTTTAGCATTGACAAATTCAGTACCATTGTCCATCCTCAATGTTCTAACAAATTTTCCACCATCTTGTTTGAATTGTGCAGCTATGTCATGTACCACTAATGCAAACTGTGCTTTGGTTTACTGGCTAGCATAGGTCTTGTTCAGACTAAAGTTTGAACAGTATCCTCACCACAGTTAACTCACACTTTTACTGAGTATGTGAGGTCAACGTTACATGCATGCACACTTTTATAAACACGTTTTTATGCAAAATTTAATTGATTTATAGTTGAACGCAATATTTAGATTACACTCAAAGGTAGGCACAATAAATAGTATTAACAAAGTCAACTAGTGATTGCTCCTAAGCCTAAGACGTCTGCTCTCTGGAGACTCTGAGTCATGGCAAGTAAGTTGCTTCCCCTACGTCCCTCCATTCTGTCCTTCTTTTATATCTCTCCTGACGTGCATAGACCCTGTCTTGTTCTCATGTTTTCATGTTGGTTGTTCCTTTGTTGCATTTGGCTTAATTTGGTATAGCAAGTAACCAAGTCCACGGCATGGTACAGTGGCTTATCTTTTACCCACTGATTTTGTTGGCCAACCACCTTGCTTCAATGTCTCTTCTTCTCATCCTCTCTCTCTGTCCTCTTCCTGTCCTCTTTCGGCCACCTCCTTATCTTGGTCTGTGGCTGCAGCAAGCTGTGTCATGGTCCTTGAGGATGGATGTTGTGGTTTGGTTAGTGGGAGGAGGCTCGGAGTTAATTTGTTAATGGCTGATGTCAGTGAGAGCACTGCCACCATCAGCTATCCCTTGGTGATTATGTCTTTGATTGCAGATTGCATGCCTTGTCACCACTTGTTTTGGTTTGTCAATAGGTTATGGGGATTCTTTTTTGAGGTAAGGCTCCCAGTGTCTACAGTTTTCAATGCAATGCTTACAGTTTTCAGCATGTTGTGTTACCACAACAAGTATATTGGGAGCCATTGATACTTCTTTGTCTGCTTCAGTTTGGAGACAGATGTATCACTGCATTGGTTACCTCTTCTTTATTCTTCAAGAGGGTTGCCGCAGGATAATGTTGACTAACTTCCACCACCACTAGTGCATATCAGTTCTCATCCCAAGTTTCTACACTCATTGGGCCAGTCAGGTCTATTACAAGTAATTTGTTTTGGTCATAGCTTGTATTGCTGAAATCAGGAAGAAATGGAGTTTCCTTCTGCACAACCACTGCAGAGTCAATCAAACTCATGAGGTAATTTTATATTAATACCTGTCACAAGATGCTGATCCATCATGTTTTTGATGGTTTGTGGGCTAATGTGCACTAAACAGCGGTGCCAGAGTCGCATTGTGGACTTGTTTGTGATGAAAGCCATATGATTATTAGAGAGTCCCATGGTCATGACATCAATTTGACAGAGCATGCCATTTTTGCCAATAAGGTTAGCTCATAAAAATTCTTGATTATTCTAAGATAAGCTTATATTGAAGTTCAGACTATTAATAGTAGCTTTAGCTTGCTGGAGTGATCCCAGGCTTATAAGGTTAGGAATGTGCAACACATCGTGCAACAAGACATCACTCGTCCCAGTAGGGAGACAGGTTTGGAATGCTATAGTTCCCTTGCCAGCAACAATCAATGAGTTAGAGCCCCCAACAGTGATATGTTGGTTATTGATGCCACAATAATTCATGAAGTAAGCTTGATTGGGGATCATGTGACATAAGGCGGTGCTATCAAGCAGTAAACCAGAGGGCATGTTGCTATACATTGATAAGCCTCTGGCTGAGCTTAGCACACCAGCACTATTTTTAGCAACTTATATTTTGCAGCATGCAAGAATCAAACTCAGGCTACAGGATGCAACACATGGAATCATGGAACTTAGCGACCACCTGACTGGGCAGTCATATAATGATCAACTGGTCACATGGTGACCACTTGACTTAGCAACCATGGGATCTTAGCGATCACCTGACTTGGCAATTACTTGATGCTCATCTGACTTTGGCCTGGCCTCCATTCAGATCCCCAATTAGAGATAGCTGACTCCAGAACCTTTAGCAACACCTATCAAAACGCAATGCTTCTCAAAAATCTGATGTCAGATCAGTTTTAGCAATGCTTAGTGACTTACTTGAGACAGGCCCCTTGATGGTTTCAGGCCTTAGAAACAGTCCCTGCATATTTGACCATTTTCATTGCTACGTTGTTGAGTTAGTGCTTGTTGACTTGGCAAATGCTATTGCTTAGTGACTTTCATGTTCCATTGCCCTTGTCATTATTTTTCTTGATTGATTAATTAGCAACTTTTAGTTTAATTAACATGGCAACTTAGCACCTATAAATATTGTACATATTTTGTCTTAGCCATCATCAAATCATATGCCCCACAGTTCAGATCACATTTCAGCGCATTTTAAGTCCTCAGAGTTGCTACGTGATATAGTCTTGCCAACTTCACCTTGCCGACTACACTTGCCAACTTTTGTTTTTATGGTGCTATACAGGCACGCTATTGCCAATGTCAATGTCACTAAAGTCCTTGCCAACTTCTAGTACTCTAGCGCCTCGCAGGCTTAGGGCTTAGATCACTAAGCAACTCATTTATTATTCTAAGTTCAACTCCACTAAAAGGCTAGGCTTCTGGGACCCTGCCTGGGACTCTCTCAACACTAAGTGACTGTCTGACGCTACTCCGTTACCAGTCCATCTGATCACAAGAACATCTGTTCTGCACCTGTCTCCTTTCCAATTGGATAATTCCTTGGACTCTTCACATATCACTGTCTTGGCACTCCCAGACCCTGAAGGCACCAATCATGCCAATCTTGTATTTGCACTTGAGCCCAAAGTCCCTTGTCTACTCACACTCAGAACTATAGGATCTGTCTCCCCCCCATCTGCTTCCACCATGAATAACACTGCATATCTATGCATTTGCCTTGCTAAGCTTAATGCACACTGGCCATCCTTGAAGACTCTCTTTGATTGTGCCACTAGCAAATTTACAAAGTGGTCTGCAAGACTTGAAATTTTCCTACAGCAAAGCAGCCTTGACTGCTACATCTTCACCTCAGAAAAGAACCCCAACAGACACAGAACCCAATGCATATGCAAACTGGTTGTCCAATAACAACTTGATTATTGGTGTTATCTGGGCAGCAATTTCAGAATCTGAGCAGGAGGAGTCGGAGACCAATGGCACAGCAAAGGAGTGCTGCAAATAGAAGTAGTTTGGAGATGTTTGGTGTCTGCTAGCCAGAGTGCTGCCAGAATCGTTGTTTTTGAAGGATCCTGTCACCCAGGTAGTTATTACTGGACTCCTTAACAAAATTGTTATGCTACAACAATGTAACAACAATATAATTAAAATCTTTGCTAATGCCTTGAAAAGGCATCTGTTGTCACTAGAAGAGCAGGCTAAGGCAAAGCACCTCAGAGCTTGAGACACAGCCTGCAACAATGGGCAGTGAGAGGTAGCAGTTGAGGTGTGCAAGGCATGTCTGCATCAGAAAGAGGCTAAAGAGTTGACTCTGACCCTATCCAAGCCGTATGACAAGCTCATAGTAGTGGATGCCAGCTTACAAGGACTTCCTTGTCAGCACATGCTCTTGCTTATTCATTGAGACCTACAAGGCAGGTGGACAAGGTGATGTTGATGGCGGTTGTATTTGCAGTTGGAGTTCCAGCAGGAGCTGAGAGCTCCACCATGTTTTTTTGCCAGTAGTGCAATTCAAAGCACCACTGGATTCATACATCCCTGTGTCTGTGAAGAAGGACACTTAGTTGGAAAATGAGGTAGAAGGCTGGCTACCCACATTGGCATTGCTTAGATTGGAGGATCCAAGCAATAAAAGCAATGACAGAGAGCATCCAGTGGATACACCATTGGAAGGAGAGACTCTGGCTAACCACAGACTGTGGTTAACTAAGAACAAGAAGATTGCTGCTTGTGCAAAGCATGAGGCTGCATGACAGTCTAAGGCTGACAAGGACCAGGTATAGCAGACCACCAGGAGAATTCTCAATGGCCTGGGAGTTTTTATTGATGGCATATCCATCAAGCATTCAAATTGGTTCTTTGGTGGTGCAGTGGACCACCATTTCTATTATTCTTGGTTATTCAACACAATATTTGTTGGAGACAAGGCTGTAGCCGCAGTCTACCATGAGGCTAAGACCAAGGAGAGGTACTATGTTACCAACACAGAGATTGGTAAGTGTCAGGGGACTTCCTTTTTTGGCCACTTCAGAGTTCCCTGGCAGTCTGTCAAGGGACTGGTCTCTGGACCATATCCAACCCTATTCTGAGCTTAGTCTGACAATACACCTATTTCTAGCAGATCCAATCAGCTGCTTGGCCCATTCTTTCTCCTTCTGTCTTGTAATAGTTAGCCTTGATGAGTTATATGCCCGGACCTTACTCAGCATCGATTATTGTTAGTCATAGTCATACTCCTTTACATACCGGGGCCCAATTAGTAAACAGTATTAGTAATAGCACAGCCACCAATGTAGTATATATAGGCAGCCTGTGGGATAGAATATCCTCAGGCTGAATAATAGCAGTGTTCTTCTGGCCTATCCACTGAACCAACCGTAAGCTTATCTAGCGCCGTCTGACCCTCTGTTAGCCTTGCTTGCCTCTTGCCTGACTCTTGCCCGCCTCTGCGCTTGCTTGACTCTTGCTTGCCCCTTGCATTGCCGACTCTGTGGAAGGAGTTTTGCAGACATCAAGCGTTGCCCTTACATGGTCTTTAGTGGTCTCTGGCGGTCTTTGGAGATCTCCAGAATAGCCTGTCCTTTGTTGGATTTTCTCTGGAATGCTTCTGTGCCATTGTAGAAGTACTGTACAGTTGTTTTCATGCCTCCGCCTTCCGCACTGATGCGCCATGCTGCGGCAGAGGGATCCTTAGACTTGTTCTCTTTGGATTTCCCTCTGCCAGGTGATTAGTTATTTCTCTGTCGTATTTATTGTCTCTAATAAACTTCAGATTTTCCTCTGCCAGTTGCGTGACTTAGCTGCAACCTCCAGAGATTGCCCTTACAGCAGAACAAGTCTCCTAATCCCAGTCTGGCAGCCCCCTATAGCTGCTAAATATCTCCCAGCTCCTCGTTGTCTATGTCTCAGCCCGCCACTTCTGAAGTGCTCCCAGATGCCATGGTCTCTAGCAAGAAAGCCTGGACCTGCCTGCTTCACCTAGAAATGCAGATGCAACTCACCAAAGCCTCCTTCACCCAACACACTGCCAAACTCACCCATCTCTGCTAAACCACCAAAACCATCCCCAATTTTCTTTGCACCCTCCTTGAACGCCTCACCCTGATTAGTATGGCCAAGGGAAGCACTTGCTGGACAAGTATATTGACTCGTTCCACACATTGATTGAGCAGGCCAAGTATCCCGATGGCCTGCAACTCTGTTTTACTTTTCAATCCAACCCTGATAAAACACATCAACAACCTTGCGGAGGGACAACCAGCGGACAACCAGGTCTTTTTGTGGTACCAAGTGGCCTGGAAGCAGTGGCAGCTCATTGAGCTCAAGTGGAACCTCCGCAAGCCTATGCACCCCCTACATGATCACTCACAATGTTCCCTTCCAGACTCATAGTCCAGGCACCACCCATGGCAATGGTTGCACCACTGGTGCCCTCGACACTACCTCTGAGTGCTCAATGGACATGGACACCTCTCAACAATGTGCCCCTCTCCCCTTCTCGTGCTGACGCTGCAGCGCACAAGGCCACTTTGCACGCCAATACCCTAGGGGTCTTGAAGTGCGCTACCTCTCCTTGGAAGAGCAGGAGGAGCTACCCTTGCAGCTCTTGGCAGCCAGGGATGCTGCTGGCATGCCCTCTCCAGACGCCCCCATCCTGGAGGAGGCATAGAAAGACCTCCATGTTTTAGAGGGCCTGGAGGAGCGGAAAGAGGGTTTTTAGGGGTGCAGTGGATGACCAGTACGCTCCTGCCACCTAGTGCTAATTGGTTTGCATGTCTGTTGGTAGAAGAAGTCAATACAGTCTCCATTGACAGCTTTCTGCCCCCAACTATAAGCACTGCCTCTGCTGTACCCAATGACTCTCCTCAACCTGCTCTGATGCCTGCCCAAGCATGCCTCTTCTGCCACTACATAATTGCCTCTACTCCATTGCCCAACTTGCTCTGGATGAACGTAGAAATCAAGATGACCAACACACAACAGACCCAGAGCATGTCGGCCCTCCTGGACTCCAGAGCTACTGGGCTCTTCATGGATGCCAGCTACATAGAACGGCACCAGCTCACCACCCGACCCCTGCTTGCCCCAATCCCGGTATGCAACATTGACGGCACTTGCAACAAAGCTGGGTCCATCAAGTCCATGGTGGATCTGGTCCTCCGCTACCAGTCTTATGCCAAGCGCATCACCTTTGTAGTTACAAGTATTGGCAAGCAGGACATGATCTTGGGGTTCCCATGGCTTCAGGAGCACAACCCAGAGATCAACTGGACTACTGGAAAGGTGAGCATGAGCTGGTGCTCCCGGCGTTGTGCGATGTGCACTAAAGAAGTGAAGAAGGAGCGGTGCACCGCTATGCAAAAACACGCAGCTATTAGGGTGTGCCATGTAGGGCACCTCCCCTTTGCCAATCTTGACCTGCTGGACCCCCCATCTCTGGTGTTCTCTTGTAGAGAGGCCCTTTATGAGGATGACAGACACAGCGGAAGAGACCCCAGTCAGAAAGAGAGATGCAAGGGGGAGTTCCTACCCATGCAGGATCCAGAGATTCTGGATGAAGCCATCAAGGTAGGGGACCGCATCTATGCCACCATGCTATGACTCCTGCCGGTTGTAGAAGAGATCCAAGTCAGCTAAACCACCTCTCAGCAGTTGGCCCAGGCCTTTGCAGCCAATGCCCCGCCCCAGGCGTTTTGGGATGCGGTCTTCAACCACCTACATGACTTTGAGGATGTCTTCTCCAAGGCCCTGTTTGACTCCTTCCCAGAGCACAAGCAGTGAGACCATGCCATTGAGCTTCTACCAGACTCAAAGCCGACTACCTGCAAGGTTTACCCGCTTGCACCCAAGGAGCAAGATGAGCTTGATGCCTTCCTCTGGGAGAATCTGGAGTCTGGACAAATCTGCCCCTCAAAGTCTCCAATGGCCTCTCCAGTATTTTTCATCAAGAAGAAGGATGGCTCCCTCTGGCTGGTCCAGAACTATTGCGCACTCAACGCAATGACTGTTAAGAATTGCTACCCACTTCTTCTCATTTCCGAGCTGATCAATAACCTCCAGGGCTTGCGCTACTTCACAAAGTTGGATGTCCAATGGGGCTACAACAACATGTGCATCCAGAAAGGAGATGAGTAGAAGACTGCGTTCTGGACCAACCGTGAGCTGTTTGAACCTCTGGTGATGTTCTTTGGACTAACTAATAGCCCTGCCACCTTCCAGACTATGATGAACAACATTTTCCAAAACCTGATTGCAGATGAAGTGGTCTGTGTGTATCTCAACAATATCCTCATCTACACCAAGACACTAGAGGAGCATTGGTGGATCACACAGATTGTCCTGGACTGTCTTTGCCAGCACCAGCTTTACCTCAAGCCAGAGAAGTGTGAGTTTGAGCAGACCTGTATCAAATATCTTGGACTTATCATCTCTCACAGCATGGCAGAGATGGACCTGGTGAAGGTGGCTAGCATCACACAGTAGCTGGAGCCCTGGAGCAAGAAGGAAGTGCAAGCCTTTCTGGGGTTCACCAACTTCTACCGGTGTTTCATTTAGGACTTCTCCCATCATGCATGTCCCTTCTTTGACCTCACCAGGAAGGATGTTGCCTGGATTTGGAGCAACACAGAGCAGCAGGCCTTCAATGCTGTCAAGTCCACCATCATGTTGAAGTCCATTCTGCTCTTTCTAGATGATGACCGACCCTTCTATGTCAAGGCCAACAGTTCCAACTTTGCAACCGGTGCAGTCCTCTCCTAGCAATCTCCGGAAGATGGTAAGTGGTACCCTGTTGCCTTCTACTCCAAGAGCCTCAATGCCGTGGAATGAAATTATGAGATCCATGACAAGGAGATGCTTGCAATCATTTGGTTGCTGGAGAAGTAGCACCACTTCCTCAAAGGAGCCCACCACAAGTTCAAAGTCTGGATGGACCACAAGAACCTGGAGTACTTCCGGACAGCCAAGAAACTGAACTGTTGCCAGGCCTGGTGGTCCCTGTACCTCACCAACTTCAACTTCATACTGCACTACAAGCCAGACCAAAGCATGAGGAAGCCTGATGCCCTCTCCCAGCATGCAGACCATGGCTCTGGCATGGGAGACAACAACAACATCACCCTCCTGCGCTTGGAGTTGTTTGCCATTTGCATGCTGGAAGAGGTGGCTGTGCAAGAGGACAAGGTCAATATACTCTAGGATGTACGCCGGGGTAACCAGGAAGGCCTGCAGGAAGATTTGGTTGCCAAAGCCACGTTAGCACTACGCTCAGAATATCCTCCGGCACAAAGTCCGTACGTATGGACAAGTGGGGGTTGCAGGATGGTCTTCTCACTTTCTGAGGGCGGATATACATGCCCAACAACACAGACCTCCGGAGACGCATTGTCAAACAGCACCACAACTCCCATGTTGTGGGGCACCCTGGTGAGTGAAAAACGTTGGAACTCATCTCCCAGAACTACTGGTGGCCACAGATGTCCTACTACATAACCTACTGTAAGCTCTCTAGCGACGTCCGACCGCTTGGTTAGCCTTGCCGGTCCCTTGCTTGACTCTTGCCTGCCTCTATGCCTGCTCAACTCCCGCTTGTCACCAGTGCTCGCTGGCTCTGTGGAAGGAGTTCTGCAGACATTAAGTGTTCCCCTTACAAAAACGCATGGCACAAGATCTAATCTGACAAGAACTGCGAGCTGCAAGCGCGGTGTGAGACGATGAGTAAGTTCTGTAGGTTCTGAGTGATGTAAATGGTAATGTACCTGCAAGCGCAGTGTGAGACAACAGGTTGTCTTGGCTGCACTTGCCGGTTTATATTGAGTGTAGAACAATGGTGGTAAGTAAGAGTCAAAGAGAAAGAGATAGATAAGATGTGATATGTGAAGAGTAGGTGAGATAAGATTGGGCATACTAATTAACCCCGGGCAACCACACTCTACACTTGCCCGATCTATTAATTCGTCCTTGAGTGAGTGGGCGATTTTGAATGAGGTGAATGTCGGTGTTGTTTTGGTCTAAGCGTGACAATGCATGAGAAATGAGATTTATTTCTGAGTCTGGTGAGTTCTCGAGCCCACCTCCCGAGAGAGAGAGGCTGAAACTCAAGCCAGTGCAGTGAATCCACAAAGAGCCAGAGGTTCGAAAGAGGAGACTTGTGAGTGGGCCAAATGAAGGAGGAAGGAGAGGTGGAGGACTCTGTTTGGGTCGTTTTCTAGATAGAGTTTGTAGGCGTTGCTACGCCACCTACCCAAGAGCTGTATTTCGTAGTCGGAATAGCCAGCAGCTGCGGCCTCTGAGGCTGCTCCCCGGCAGAAGCTATGACCTGGGTAGAGACTGGGGTTGAGACCCGCAAACGCAAGAGCTTTGCGGATGACTTTGATGAAGAAGTCGTAAGAAAGAGGTTTGCCGTTGGGTTGCTCAAACAGGGGCATGTTGGCGGCGCATGGGAGCTTGCTGAACAGAGTTTTTAGGGCAGCAATTGGGCAGGTGGGCAAGTTGGGGGCAGCAAATACAGTGATGGTGACGCCGTGGTGGAAGGGGTCGGTCTTGGAGGCTAGCAAGGTGATCCGAGCATGTGTGGCTCAATCAAAGTCAGGGAGGAAGGTGACGCTGCTTTTGGAGAGGTTGAGGCCGGCACTGTATTTGCCGCTCTTGCCTGTGGTGAACTCCCTGCTGCGGAGTAGGCCTGAGTAAGCAAGGCAGCATGCTGCATAGATGGTGGTGTGCCCTGGAGAGACGCTGGACTTGAGCTGGCTGAGAAGGGCTGTGAGGATGGGAAGAGTAATGGGTTGGACAGGTTTGCGGTTCCTTTCACCGTGGTATTGCTTGATGCCACGGATAAAGCACTGGACAAGCGGTGCCTCAATGGTGTTGAAGGGGAGGCCGGCGTCAGTGTGCAGGGACTTGACGGCCGTGAGGTACACCTTGATTGTTTTGGACTGGACACGACCGCCAAGGCTTGCGACCCATGAGAGAATGGCTGGTTGTGAGGCGGGGATGATGGATCTGTCAGCGTTGTAGAGGTTGTGCAGCTGGACGTATAAGAGAAACTGGCGTTAGCCCGTTGAATACGTCTTTTGTGTGCTTGCAGCCAGTCCGTGCCATAAGTAGAATGAGACGGTTTTTGGGAAATGTCGATGCTGGTCGTACCACCAAGTCGGAGGCGCTTCAAGCAGGGCTTTGGATTTAACCAGGGCACAATTGCAAACATGCAAGAGAAAGAAAAACGGGAGGCAGCGTCAGCGACTGAATTATTGGAAGAAGACAACCAACTGGAGGAGAAAGAAAAATTGAGGTGGCAGGCCAGGGCTATCAGGTGGTGCACAAACTTCATTGTTGGCATTGATTGGATGGTGATGTTGCGGATCGCGTTGTATACAGCTTTGTTGTCAACGTGGAAGACTACGTGGTGCCCTCGTAAGCTGTTGCCCCAGCATAGGACTGCGTAGATTACTGCATACATCTCCTTCACCTGGATATGTTCTGTGCAGAGCCGCCGCAGGCAGCGAGTGGAGAACCAGCTCGCACCAAAGTGTCCTCCAAGGCCTTTCATGCCACTTGCGTCCATAAAGATGTCGATTGACAGCCTGGAGGGGGAAATGAGCCAGACACCATTCCATTCGCCTGCAAATGCACGCCACTAGTCCAAATTGCAACAAGCAGCTTTGGGAATGTGACAGCGGATGAATTGTCCTGCAGGGAAAGTGGCTGAGAAGTCGTAAAGGTGGCGCAAGAAGGCTCGTGAAAGAGGGATAACCTGCAAAGCAAACTGCAGGAAGCCCATCAGCTCCTCCAGTTCTCTGCGCGTGCAGGTGCTACGTGCTGACCAGCTGCTGAGGAGGTCCGTGAGGTAGCTGAGCTTGTCCTGAGGCAAGCGTACTTCCATCAAAATGGAGTTGAGTTCCAGGCCCAGGAACTCAAGCGAGGTGGTCGGGCCTACAACCTTGGATGGCTGGAAGGTTAGGCCTAGTTGTTCGCCTAGCTTCATGGCCCAGGCAAGAGCGTTGCGGACGGAGTTGGCAGGGGTGCCAGAGGAAAAGATTGCTAGGAAGTCATCGAGGTAGTGATGTAAGTGAGCAGGAATGTTGTTCTGCATGATCCAATGCAGCGCCTCAGCAAAGAGATTAAAGATGTATGGTGCAGAGCGGCACCCAAAGCCCAAGACTATGTCGTAGTAAAAACGCTCCATCCATGTGAAGCCCAGCAGTGGCCAGTCCTCTACCCACGTCAGTATGTGGCGGAACACAGCCTCGAGATCGAGTTTGATCATCAGGGACCCTGGCCCCAATGCAGCAAGATTGGCAATGGCCTGATTGGCCATGTTGTAATTGATGGTGGCTTCCTTGTTGGGGATGCCGTCGTTGACTGAGGCGTTCTCTGGCCATGAGAGGTGGTGGATGTGGTGAATTTTGTCGGATCGTTTGCACAAGACGGCCCCAAGCGGCGAGGCACAAAAGTTAGGGAAGGGGAGTAGGGGAAACGGCCCGCATGTTTGTCCGTTGGCAACTTGCGCTGCAATATTGGCGGAGAGGCTGGCAACGATGGAGGGACTGGAGGAAGCTGACTTGAGATTTTTGCATGACTGAGACTTAGAGCGATTGCCTGTGAAACCGATGCTAGCACCAAAATGTATTATTTGTACTATGGTAAATACAAAGGAGCGATCGGGGTAGTGACGTAGGTAGTAAGACCATGCAGCTTTGTTTAGTGTGGATGAGACGTGGGGAAGGTGAGTGGTGGGGCGGAGTGGTGTATTGGCGCGTAGAGCGGTGTTGGAGCAGCTGGCAGGGAGAGGGAGTGAGGAGGCAAGGGGGGGAAGTGGAGAAAATGTGAGATCGGGTGTGATGTTGCCCTGAAGATGGCCCAGACGAGCAGTCGTGGTGGGGGTGGGGCTACTCGCCCAGCCTGGGGCTCAATCCTTGTGCTGGTGCCTGCCATGGTCAGCCTTCCTGCAAGTGGAGCAGCTGTGTGGGTGGCCTCATGGGCAAGGGCTTGTGGCGCATTTGCCATCATTAAACTTGCGGCATGGTTCTGAGGGGTTGGCTGAGGTGCGTGGGGTCTTTGCTTGTTTGGTGAGGGCTGCTTTGCGATATGCGTAGACGTGCTTGCTGAGGAGGTTGGTTGCCGGTGTGCCCCAGCCTGAGTAGTCTCCGGCTGCCATTTCAGAGTGGCGGCGGTTGAAGAAGACTGAGTGGTACTGTAAGGGCGACCTCCGGAGGTTGCGGCTGAGTCACACAACTGGCAGAGGGAAATCCGAAGTGTATTAGGGACAGTACATATTACAGGGAAATAACTAATCACCTGGCAGAGGGAAATTCGAAGAGAACAAGTCTGAGGATTCCTCTGCCACGGCGTGGCGCATCAGTACGGGGGCGGGGGCATGAGAACGACTGTACAACATCCCGGAGAAGTCCGACGACTGTAAGGGAGCATCCCGGAGATCTCCGGGATGGCCGGAAAAGGAAGTCCGGGGGGGTCCCAGAGATCTCCGGGATGGCCAGAAAAGGAAGTCCGGGGGGGTCCCAGAGATCTCCAGGATGGCCGGAAAAGGAAGTCCCCTGACATCACCCTCCCCTTAGAGTGCGGCGTCTCGACGCACCGGGTAGAACAAGTTGCGGACTGCGCGGTCCACCAGGGAGACAGGGTAGATGCCCCGGATTGTGCGGGGAGCCTCCGGGTGACTACGGTGGAAGTCCTTCA